>JAHZMZ010003480.1:0-18162 GCA_027743805.1 Lepidocyrtoides sp. E14 | reverse complement strand
GAATAGGGCCGGACGGCCGGAACCTCGTAACACAACCATCTTATAAGGTTACTCATCAAAATGAGAAACCTAATAACACAGCTGGTTAAAAGGAGGCTGTTTTTCTAAGAGATCTCAAAATTTCACAACATTTCGCTAGCTTTTACGTCTAAAACTTCAAAATTCGATGTTTCCGTCTCTAATGCTCTCAATTTGCATTTATATTTGTACATTTTTTTAAGAGAAAATAATGCTTTCTGGGCACTATTTTTCCTAAAATCTAGAAATAAATGAGAATTTATGCGTTTTGAAAAAAATTATGCAATTTGCTTCAAATTATGCAAATTAAACATTAAAGTGTTTATGCATTTTAAACAGATATGTAGCCATAATATAAGTTTGAAAGACAAAAGAAGTACCGTAACACATCGTTATGGAAATTCATGCGTTTATGCGTCTCTTCTTCCTTGCTCATGAGACAACAGATGAGATGGTACTGAGGTGTACAGGTGTAGTAGTAGTAGTAGCGTAGTGGCATGCATGCATGGCAAGTAGTGGTCGCAAATTACTATCACATGCAGATATTTTCCACAGCAGTGCAGTGGGAAAGATAAAAAACAAAACATCTAATTACAGCCTGTAGTAGAAGTAGTAGTTATTTTAGCGTAATGTGTAATCTGTTCCTTCTTACAAACACCAATTTTTTGAAGTCAGTAAGTAAGAAGTAGTCAATAGAAACAGAAAGCATCTCATCTGACTGACTCAGAAAAACTGCTTAGAAGAGCAGAAAGCACACAACCTGAAAAAGAAACAAAAGAATTTTTTTTTTTTTTTTTGCTTTTGCTGAGTAACTTTGACTGTTCTCTGCTGCAATACCTTTCAACATTATTCAGTGTCTAGTTTTTCAACCTTGTTTTAGTTTCAGCCTTGATTGGGTATTTAAATTGTTGTTATTGTGCAATTGTTGCATTTCGTCCATCCATTCTCTTAATCTCATCGCTCACGTAATTATTGCTGTTGTTAGTTTTTGTTTTTTTACTACTAGCGTTCAACTCAACTCGAAAAACTACTTCAAGCAAAACTGTGTAATCGTTTCGATGCAGCAAAGAGTGATAAGCGAAGAAACTAGATTATGCTGAAGATAAGCGTAATGCTTCACTGATAAGCATCATCTATATAACAATAGCGGCTAAAAGCGAACGTGCTTAGTGATTTTGTATATTGTTCGTATTGTTGAGTGAACAGGATCAGTGATACCAGAGAGGGGAAAGTAAAAGCTGCGCAACAATATTCACTAATTTTTTCATGTTCTTACACTCATTTTCCTAGGTAAGAGAACATTTTGATTCCTTTAACATAATTTGGCAATCACGTTTGCATTTGAATAATATCTGAACTCTTTAGCTAGCAGTGTATTTTTAGGCCTTAATGTCAGTCAGTGTATCTTAAAAAGTAACCTCAATCTTGAAAACAACGCGTGTTTTTCTCTGCAATCTGCCTGCATTACATTACAAACTGTATTTCATTATGAAAAATGCAAAAAGTTTGTGCATCACACGAATGCTAATTAAATACCTATTATGCTTGTGTGTTCTTGTTTCAATACATTTTTAATGGCATTTTGAAACGAATGATGATGATATGATATACCTATGATAAAAGTTTAGTTATCAGAACTTTTGGCCATGAAAACATATAATTGCAGTTAAAATAAAATGAACACTTTGTTGTTTGTAAAGAGATTGAAAAAAAGATTAAATTCAAGACTAGATGAGCGTGTTGAAATGCTAAAAGAGTTGAATTTTGAATATTTTGGTGTTGGTTATTGCACAACTTGTGTGGCGGATTGCAGTATGATTAGTAAGCGTCTGTTCATGATATGGTCGTATTGTTACGTTTTTCATGTTTGATTCTCTATCATAAAATCATTTGCCTCTCGAAAGTTTCTTTTAGTAGAATATATCACTGTATTTTATGTTTATTANTTGATTCTCTATCATAAAATCATTTGCCTCTCGAAAGTTTCTTTTAGTAGAATATATCACTGTATTTTATGTTTATTATTGTAGTAAGAGAGGTTAACTATTGACAATTACAGTGAAAAATGATCAGAGAATAAAATTTTTTGGTTTTCTTGGGGGAAAAATTATCTATGTATATTCCAAGATCAGATATTTTCCTGTGGACAAGGGCATTATGCTCTCTTGTTGCTTTTGTTTGTAAGCCATAGAAGCATTATAGCAATGGATATATGAAGGCGTATTAAATTTGTCTTTAAGATACGTGATTGTGTTCAAAATAATTTACTAATAATTTGATATTATTATTTTTTGTCTCATTTAGTAACTTTATACGAATGGCAGCTCGACAGAGCTCGCCGGGTAGCAAGTCTAAGCATCTGGAAGAAGAAGCAGAAAGGACGAGCTTATCATCTCCGCCTACACCATCACCATCCTCAACGACTGTGCCACCCCCTGCCGCATCAACACTGGTTGTTGGTCTTCGATCTCTGGAACAACTCCAAAATTCAGTAATTCAGGATGAAGGAAAAGTCACAAACACGTACCTGGACCAGGAAGAGGTGGAAAGCCAGATCCTGGAAATATACCTGAAATGTAATAAAAACGTGACGAAATTTAAGGACTTTGAAATTACTCTTCATCGTGATAAACACATTGCATTTTTAAGAAGAGGATTGAAACAGTTGTCGGATGCGTATGAAGTAAGCTGTACTTAGCAGTAATACACATTTATTTTTATACAGAGCTGTAATAGTCAGAGTTATAACTTTACACATGACTTTATTTTGCAGGCTTTAGATGCTAGTCGACCGTGGCTTTGTTACTGGATTCTCCACTCTTTGAACCTGTTAGGTGTGAAATTAAGTAAAGAAGAATGTTCCAATATAAGTAACTTCCTCCTAAAATGTCAGGACAACCGTACAGGTGGGTTTGGTGGAGGTCCCTATCAAATGGCTCACTTGGCCGCAACCTACGCTGCCGTCAACGCGCTCGTGTCCCTGGGAACTATTGAAGCCTTCTCCGTTGTCAATCGCGAGTCCCTGCTAAATTTCGTATTGAGTATGAAACTACCCGATGGCTCCTTCCGCATGCATCGTGGCGGGGAAGTGGACGTTCGAGCTGTATACTGTGCGATTGTGGTCGCCAAGTTGACAAACATATCCTTGCCCAATAATGCTGTTTCTGTTTACTTGGTTCCATGGTGGCCGAGGAATTTAATAACATGACAACGACAACAGCAACAAACGATGAAAAATTTGAACCCCTCACCACATGGTTACTGCATAGTTCAGCACTGCAAGAATATATCCTTATATGTTGTCAGCATAGTTTAGGTGGCCTAATTGATAAACCTGGCAAGTAAGTGTACTTCAGAGCCTACTACAAATATCCAGAGTGACACGATTTTTAATTCAAATGTTAATTGCTGTATTCAATATTCTCTTTTGCAGACAAAGAGACTATTACCATACCTGCTACACACTTAGTGGTCTATCTGCCGTTCAGCATCAGCCAGATGGTACCAAAGTCATTTTAGGAAATCCCAATAACGAATTGATAAAGATCCATGTAAGTTAGCAGCCTTATGTTTAATTAAATCATACTTTAACCAGTCATAGCTCAACTCAATTATTTTATCAAATGTTTGATGTAAAAATCTATATTGCAGCCCGTTTATAACCTTACCGAAGACTCTGTAGAAAAAGCGCTCGATTTTTACCTCAACTCCGCCCATGACCTTTCCTCAAATATCGCTGCTGTTATCAGTTACTTGGACGACGACGACGAAAAGTCACCATCAGAATCCAAACAAACAACTAATGCCAATGAAACCAGAATGGATTAATCATCGTCTTCACCAAAAAATAATGAGTAAAAGCATGTTTTTTAAATCGATTAAAAAGTTTTCCAAACAGTAAACCATCTATCTTTGCGTCACAGTCAATTACACTGCAAACAGCGAGTGGTTTTTTTCCAATGCTACACAATAAGTCACATGGTATAATATACTATAGCCATATAGCCGTTCTTAATAAACTGCAATTTTAGCACTTTTATTAAGAACGTTCATCGTCCTTTTGGTCTGTTTTGAGTGACAATACCACTAAAGATATCACATTCAGCAAATAATCACTGTAGCTGTTATTTTTGTAAAAACTTGCAACTTGAACCCTTCAAAAAATAGTATATTATACATAATATAAATTTTTATCTTATCCGCTTGTCTCCTTTTTATTCAACTTGAAGTCTCCTTTTTTGCTGCAAAACGCTGTATGTTTAATGTTGTCTTAGATTTACATATACAGTACAGAAGACTAGCTCGATATTGTAAACACAGTTTCGAAAAAGGGAGTTGACACATACATGTATTTACAGAGGTGTCGAGAAAAATAAAGCCATTAGAAAAGAGTTTTTAAATGCTAGCGGAAAACAAAGTATATTGAATAAGCAATATTATGTTAAGAAATGTAACGGTCAAGTCAGTTAAGTAAAAAAAAATTTAGTCATTATTGTATTACCTTCATTGTATTTAGTAATTATTACTTCTTTCATTTCCCATGTATGTTTTGTAAATACTTCCGCACTTTATTATGCTTCCGCTGCCGAACGAGGAGTGACGATGGTTTTTAAGTTTACTTAACTTATAATTAATTGGTTTAGTATGTACTTATCTACGTTTAATAACTTACAAAACGCGAAAAATACTAACGATGATTAATGAAAGACTTATTAATAAAGAAAAATGAAAGTGAATAAAAAGAATAGAAAATTTTAATTTCAGTTGATTGTTCTTTACCACTTTTATTTATATACACTTTCTCATTGCTTATTATTGGTTTCCTGAAATCGTTTACATGCAAATACTTAAATTGTTGCTAATTTAATAAAAATTAATATAAGTACTTTTTATAATGGAATCTAAGCATAAATCATCAATTAAACAGTATAATTAAGTTATACAGAAAAAAACAGGTATGAAATTTCAATGGATAAGATTTTTTAATTCAAAATTAGAAATTTCTTTACTTTCTTCATATACGATTCTGATTTTGTCGTTCCCACTCTTCTGTTTCTTCAGTGTTCATAGAAATAACGTTGAATATTCCCTTGAATAGTTTGCCATTGTATCTAGAAATATCCGTTGGTGGAACATATACTACCTCACCAACGTAGGAAAAAGGTACTCGTAGAATCCAGTATGTGCTTGGTGTAAGTTTAATGGCATCCGTGGGATCCTCCTCATTACTGGATGGACTAGGAGTAAAAATAGGGGCTCCGGGACCCGGTTGAATTTTTGGTGCTAGGGTTACAAAAACAGGGGCTTTTGGGGTGACGACATGAACGCGCAATAGCTGAGCAATTTGTTTTGAGTCGCGGTTTTCCCTTTGAAAAGAACACAAAGAATGACAAGTGAGCATTACTTTCAACGCTCTAGATTATAATTAAGAGTTGTATATTAAGTTTATTGAACCTACTTGCAAGGACAGTAGACGTACAAAGGCATGTCAGTACCGATGACTTTTCCCGCAATAGTCTTTTGAGTAACCTGACTAATATTCAAAGCGTAGAGGACTTTATCGTGGGAATCACAAAAGAAACGATGACCTTTACGACACTCGTATTCAAATCCGAAAAACACCTTAACCGAAAACTCGTTTGTTCCTGTAGGGTTGATTGAGCTAGTTGAAGGTAAATGACTGCTAACGAGAATTTCACGACGTGGTCTGTGATGTCTGGTTCTTCTCTCTCGCAAGAGACGAGAAGGAGGGACGAACATTACTCCTTTCTCAGCTTTCACTTTCACATCCCACGGAAGGAGGCAGTTTGCTCCAGAAAGAAAACCGTGTTGGCTGACTCCATGTGAGTGACTGTAAATGCTGGAAGACCCTAAACATACTAGCGACCAACTGGGAAATAAAGGCAAGAGTCCTAGAGGGGACTTGGAGTGATACATTCCAGGAAGATATTCCACTGTCGAAGAGTTTCTTTTAAAAAGACTTCTTGAAGACGACGACAGTAATGGAGCACCACTTTGTCCTTGTTTCTGACTTTCTCCCTTTCCATCGTTTACACCCATCTGTCCTTCCTGGCTATTCTTTGCATCGTCTTCTTCCTCATCGTCCAAGTCTAAACCCTCGTCATCGTCATCGCTTTCCTCTTGGCGCAACTCTGCTTCAAATACTTCCTCCAAATCTCCATTTGCTACTACCGCTTGTCTTTCATTTTGGTCCTCCCTAGCATTCCGCTCGATACTTTTTCCTCCGCCACCACCTCCTCCCTCTGAAATTCCAACTCCAACCACACTTGAGAGTGATTCTGACTTGCGTTGTAAAATAACAATCATTTCTTGAAGACTAAGCTGCTGCTGTTGCTGCTCTCCAACCACATTTTCATCTCGGGATGATGTGAACACAGAAAACTCGTACCTTTCTAACTTATCACAGCAATCCCTGCCAGCCTTCCGATAAAAGTCGTAGTTGGCCTGGCGAATTGTAAATGGTTCCTCTCGAGACATTTGCCTCCTTCCACAGTTGCAGTAGCTCACAAGTCTACTGGAGGAACTGTGCGGAAGTTCTTGAAGTTCTGGATCTATGTCATCAGGAATCGGAACAATTTCCAAGTGATCCTTTCTTCCAAGTCTGTGTAATGGTTGAGAACAGACATGACCCAACAAACTGAGGGTTTCACACTGTTGTCGCCCATTTTTCCAATGTTTCTCGCACTTTAGCGCTAGTTTTTTCAGCCACGGTATCACCCCAGGTCCCCTGCTAATGTTCAAGAAGAGGTTGACGGCGTAGGATAACTTTTGTTGGTGTTGTTGTGCCGTATAAAACTCTGGCAGGGAACGCTGATATGCAGAAAACACTTTTGGAAATAGCTCGGCACATTGGATTTCCAAATGTTCAGCATTGACGTTAATAAACCGGTCCATTTGGACATAAGCGTCAGAAATTCGTTTGCTTCCAGAAGGCTCCAGAATTAGAAAACGGTGAAGTTTACGGTAAACCTGCTCCCACTGTCCTAGTGTGGGTCGAACAAAAAAGTGTTTGTTGCCCGAAACTCGTCGAAAGTCGTCGTCAAATCCTTTGTCCAAAGCCAAGGCTACGTGATCCAAGAGAAACTTTTGAAAAGACTGGACGATATCCGTATAAGTGAGTGTTTCATGAGTGGATCGAAAACATGTTTTGAGAGATAGACTGGTAGTTGAGGTGGACATGCGGGAGGGTGCGACACCTCCTGCTAGGATGTTTGTTTTCTGATTTTTTCGTTGGTTAGCTGCCGTGCTTATCAGCTCTAGATAAGTGTATGACAAACTATGAGTAACACTGCCATCGGCCAGGGTGTTTTGAGCCGCTTTATCAAAAATGAAAACAAAATCGTCAGTAGCAGGCACGGCAAACAGAGAATTGGCACTGATATTTGTAATTATCCGGCATTTCCTAAAAATTTGGTAAATTTCATTTTGAAGCAAATCTTTCCTTTCTTTGACACTTGTCGTAATGGTGCTAGTTAGTTTCGAAGCTGATGGTGGAGTTGGTGATGAAAAGGTGGAAAGGTTGCTATTTTGAAATTTTCTTGGATTTATCGTTTCAACTTCAAAAAGAAATATAAGGCGTGGTGAGCAGAGTCGAGCGTGATCCATCCACTGACGCGGCAAGCCGTCGATTGTAGATAGAATTTTACTGACGCTAGACATTACGTCCAGCCGGACAGCATCCAACGCACGAAACAGAGAAATGTAGCTAGTGTCAAATGAACCCCCGGTTTCCGATAAGATCATTACGTGAGATAATGAGAAGAGGATTAGGAGCCATTTACAGTAGTTTGAATTGAATGATGACCATACAGAGAGAAAGCCCTGAAACGTATGACATGAGAGAAAAAAAGGATAACGGATTTTTCCCGAAAAAACTATCTTACCGAAAATAAACAAAGATTAGCTTGCATTCTCTCTCATTTAACTTACGGAATCCTTCATTGAAGAACGCAGCTCCTGGCACGCTTCCATACAAGCGGCTGCATCAGATGCAATTCCTTCAATGTGAAGAAATAAGACTGATTCGTCTTCATTCAAAAATCCTTCAAGTGTACCCTTAAAATTTTATTTAAAAAACCATAAGACTACAATTTAACCCACTGGTTTATTTATTTGGGAGAATTTTCACTGCAAAAAAATTTTAAAATGAAATTTCACTTACGCCGGTTGCAACCTGATGATTTGTTAAGTTATTTTCACCTGTCCCATTCCCTTCACCATTATCATCATCGTCATTTTCTTTCCTTTCATTTCTACAGCTCTCATCCCCAACTGCACCTTCCCCAGTTGCTCCTGGTACCGTTGAAGAATCTGAAGATGAGCAGCTACTTTTCTCATTTTTACTCTCTTCTCCCTTCTTATTTCCTTTTTCCGTAGATGCATTTTTCCCTTCCTTGTAAAGAGCAACGGTTCCAAATGCATCCATGACCAATTGAAACGCTCTTTTGTAGCGTGATCTCTGCCATTTTGGCACGGCTTGGTTAAAGCTGTTTCCAAAAATGGAGACGACGACAATCTGCTTACTCCGTAATCTCTCCTTAATTTTGATGGTTTTCTCATCATCTTCAGCAGAATCTTGTTTCTTATTGTCTTGTATCCCCTCTCCTCCTGCTCCTCCTCCTCCGCCATCCCCACCCTTACTGCTTTCACTTGCCTTCCCTCCTCCTTCTCCTCCACCTGCCCCAATACTACTTTCACCGATTGTCTCATCGAGTTTAAATTCTCCGTTAGTCAACACTTTATAAACATTTGGTAAGTCCAGATGAAACATTTGAAGTTAAAAGCTTTATTACCGCAATACCAGCTACAGAATCCTCTACATTGATGAAAACGGAGAAAGGGAACACAGAGCAACATGAAGCTACACATTTAAAAATACCTTTGCAACGAAAACGATAACCACACTTAAACTGACCACGATCCCAACAAGCTCCCAACATTAATGATAAACTGCAGCAGTGCAGTAGCAGCAGACTTGTCTTGCCAACAACGATAATCACTTGTTGTATATTATTGACTGTACTTTTCCAACAACATTATCACACTTAAATCTCTACTTTCCCCACATTTTCTCTTCCATTGCTAGCACCTAACAACAACAAACACTTGACCCTTGACCCCTCAACGCGACATCAATATCGACAATACAGACAGACTCTCTCTCTACTCACTTATGGGAATACATAACTACGATAATGTTACATCTTTGACCACATATGCAGCTGACGCCACGAAAGATGTGAACCAACAAAACAAAACAGACTTTACATTGATCCCTGAACCTTTCTCCTTCAAATCAACATTACTACTACACTGATGAGTCAACAATAATGACAAAGTTATTTAACTAATTTTAAGTCCCCACCGCACCGCATGTAATTCACTGCCGTTACTTTTCCCTTTCCCTGCTGCTGAACTTCCTGGACCATCTGATTTGCTGACTTCGTGGCTCTCTTTGAAATGCCGTATTAGTTTGTTCTGCTCAAAAAATCTCTTTCACTCTTCTTATTCATTCCTTTTCAGCTTTGGCTCTCTCTCTCCCTATTCCCTGGTTTACTCTCTGGTTCTGGTTCCGTATTCTGTTGTTTTCTTTTCCACTATTTTCCACTACATTCTCCTTTATGTATACAAATCATCAACATAGGACAGGACACTACATGCACAATACGCACGCAACGTTTGAATTGAAATTGGACGATATTTTTTTTATGCTAAATTGGGGCTATCCACAAACAAAGAATTCACACTGTTCTTACCTCCACATTTAAAAAATGTTTTATGCCATTTAATTACGTTATTGTTAGCAGCAGCGTAATGAATTTCCTACGCCCAGCTTTCCACCATTTTGGAATCCCTTGACCTACACACACCACCACCCACAATTATGAATTGTGCATATTTGGGTGTTACATGAAATATCAGCCAAAAAAAGATGATCCATTATTGTCTTTAAAAAAATATGTAATGTAGTGCTTCAATGAGTTAACATAACAATGATGCAGTAAAATGCAGACAAAAAATATTTTCACATAAAAAAAGCCCTAATGTTTTTCTCACTTGTCTGTTTGTGTATCAGTAGTAGTAGTAAAAGTAGTAGTTGTAGAAGAGTGGAGTGCATTTGTTTTACTCGGCTGCTGCTGCTGCTCATTCACTCCATCCAACTCCAACATCAATACATATGCATAAAATAGTCGAAAAAATTATTATAATAGCAGTACTATGAATGTATGTGTTTAGTACATCAATTATAGTATAGATATAGTAAAAAAAATGAACTTTACGAATTAAAGAAGCCAGAGAAGAAGAATGATAGTATGAACTGATTTTGTGAATAGATAAGCGATAAGGAAAAGGATAAGGATTTAGAGATAATCATCATCATAACAATAATAGTAATAAGGATAATAGCACCTTAGGGAGGAACTTGAAAAAAGGCATCGCGCAACTTGGCCTGAGTCTGTTCTCTGCTGCTGCTGCACGACATCATCACACGACACCAACAGACAACGGAGGTGGAGGAGGAGAGGACGACTTACTTTAGTTAAAATGTTAAAAAGACTTTACCTGCTGCATTTTTTATAATGTCGTCGTGTGTGTGTGAGTCGTGCCGTCTGACTCCATCGTCATCATCATCATATCATCATCTCCTCCATTTACTTCTAATGTGTAACATTTAAACTTTCTGCTGCTTGCTCCTCTAGTTACTGTAGTAGACTGAGGAGTATTCTTTCCTGTGCTAGAAATTGCTAGGGAAAGGGTCTCTCTGAAAAAAAACTGTGTTAATACATGTGTGTGGTGCGGTGGTGGTGACGAGGTGATTGTGATCATAATAATGTATTATTGAAAGTAAAAAAAAGTATAAACTTAGGGTATGTTATCGTTATATATTTTTTTTTGTAAATTGATCGTTGATGGTATACAGGGTTATTTATTTAAATAAAGCAAACAACATTTCTGTTATGTTGTCTGTTATTATTTGGTGTTTGGAGTTTGTGGTGGTGACGGTTATGTTGTAATAATAATTTTAAACGGTATGAATGTTCTTATTAGGTAAAAAAAAGTTTATTATTGAAGGGATGATGTGATGCATACACGTTTAAGGAAGAAGGATGTTGGGGACTATTTAAAGCTTTAGCAAGTAATTTTAATTGGTAGAGGAGTGAAGTAAGTTATCTGAAGAGTAATGAATATTGACCATGATGATGAATGAATGGTGTAATGGTGGTAGAGATGACTATTAAATGACGACAGGGCCCGGGGAGAGGGGTAGAGATATTTAGGTATAGATAATTATACAGATAACAGGAGATTGGGATCGACAAGTAAGCTTATATTCGTTTTGTTGCCGTTACCACTTCATAAAAGTTTTTTAAAAAAGTGACCATTTTCGGAACAGACGTGCTCAAAAATAAAAGTTAAAAACCGGCAACACAAACACCAACCAAACACCCACGCGCGTGCTCGTTTTGTAAAAACGTAAGGAAGTAGATTGTAAATATAAAATAATTGGGATGAAATTTGAATAAAGTTTTGGGACCATTTATTTTCATTTTAATTTTTTTCAGGCATAATTTTTCTCGTTTTATTTATGACTGTTCTTATTACGTACAGATCCCACCAACCCTGCGTACAGACACACTTATGAGTAGAATGGTAGATGTAACGGATCGGATGGCGGCGCCCTCCCGAAACCGTTTGGTTCGGGAGGGCTCTGGTATGTCCAGCTCGGGAAGTACAGCTGGCGGGAGTCTAGGAAATGTTAAGGATCTGAAGACGCTTCTCAGTGAACAAGAGTCGTTAGCTGGGAGCTCATCATTAAGTGCCAAACAAGTAGACGAGTTGATGCAACAAACAGCAAAAATGGTGGGGGACGTGAATGTGGAGTGGACGAAGCGTATAAATATGGTAAGATGTCGAGATTTTGTAGAATTCCAGGGATTATGCGTTGTAGTTTAAAGATTCTCGATCATTATCTAAATTACCGGTTTGTGTATATTTTTTTTCTAGTTAAAAACTTTTAGAAGCTTGTGTGCTGATTCCCAGCACCATACACAACTTAGCGGTTACCTGAGACATCTTATGCCCCCACTACAATCTGCCGTAAAGGACCTCCGTTCTCAAGTTTGTCGTGAGGCTTGCATGACTGTCGCTTTTATTGCCCAGAAGCTGGGCACCAAGTCAGAATACTTTATGGAGCCCATGATGGGCACACTTTTTGGCCTACTGGTCGCCAACGCCAAGGTCGTTTCAATCACAGGCTCCGCTACGATTATGATTATTTACGAGTCAGTGCCCACCCACCGCCTTATGCCACCACTGCAAACGCAAATGGCTTCAAAGTCAAAGGAAATTCGAAGAGCAGTGTGTAACGTGTTGAAGGTCATATTTCAGAAGTGGCCCCCACAAACTATTCAGAAAAACATAGGCATAATAATTGAAGTCATAAAGAAAGGGATTGTGGATGCAGATGGGGAAGCTAGGACTATAACTCGCTCAAGTTTCCCAGAGTTTCGTGATTTATTTCCACAAGCGGCAAACACAGTGCTAGACTCTTTGGATCCTTTACAAAGGAGACAGGTGCAGCAAAATTTGGATAAGCAGCAGCAGCAACAACAACACCAATCAGGAGGTGCTTCAACTGCTGCAACGGGTAGTCTGGGTGGCTTAAGTGGTCATTCAAAAACCAACGGAACGTCGTTGTCGAAACCCAATACGAGCTCCTTGACAAGGCAAGGTTCTATCAAGAAAACATCAGTGTCCGGCATTCCAATGTTAAGTTCCAGAGCGAGTCCAGTGAAAACGGTAAATTCTGGTCGTTCTACGTCTGCCATCGATTTGCAAGCGGCAAATAGGGCGAAACAGCATCATTTTAGTACTCTCAAGTAAGAAATTACTAATTTTACTAATATACTCAAGCTCAAGCATAATATTTTCTAATTCAACTAATTTTACTAATGTACTAATTTGGAATTTTTCCCGATTCCAGTAACCGAACGCCGCTTAGTAAAATGGGTCGAACCAATTCCATCGCCAGTTCATCTTCCGTAAGCCATAACTACTCAACACCTGCTTCCTCCTCACATCACGGACCGCCCAGTATTCCTGCATCCATCTCGTCAAATTCCCATACGTCTGGTGCAGGCGGAACCGCAGACCGATCCAGACAACGCAGCCGTATATCTCGCCTTTCCCAATCCCAACCCGGTAGCCGAAGTAATTCTCCATCGAGCAAATTTGCATACGCTACCTACAACTCTCCGTACGGTCAGCAACATCTTCAGCAGCAAAATCATCATCCTGAAGGTGCTCTTACTCCACTTAGTTTGGTTAGCCCTCCAGGTCGTGCGGGACGGCGATTTTCAGCAACGAGTTCTGCCAGCTCCAGTCGGGATACGAGTCCAACAGGCAGATTTGGTGGTAAACTTAGATCCAGGTCTGTGTCCCAAAGTCCACAAGTGATGATGTCAATGCCCTTTAATCCTAATAGCAGTACCGCAAAGTTGTTGCTCGCCTCAAGGGAAGCTGAGGCGGTCTTAGCTGATGGATTTAAGACTCCCCGTGGAGACATATCAGCAGATTTTGGAGACTACGGAGGGAATCATAGTGATAGCGAAGACTCGTACACGAGTAGAACGTCGAATCGGTCGTACTTGTCCGAGTTTTCGCCGACCAGTAGTAGAGGTCATACTTATACAGATGATGTGGAGGAACTGCTTACTAAATGTGGAAGTGCCAAGTGGTCCGAAAGAAAGGAAGGATTGTTGGGACTGCAGAGCTATTTAAGCCGTCATGGAATGTTGCCTCAAAAATATTTAAATAAGATAGGTAGGTGACGTACAAAAATTACCTCTAAACTAATTATGTAAAATAGTGGGATGACATTCGCAATTGTTTAATGACTATTTTCTATTCTGATATATAGGTCAAACTTTCTGTAGAATTTTTATGGACGCCCATACGAAGGTTTTAAGTCTGTTTCTAGATGTACTCCATGCTGTACTCTACAGGCATGCCAGAGATTTGATGGATTTCACCACAATTTTACTGAATAGAGTGCTAACTAAACTGGGGTCGGATTTGCTGACATCCGTTCACACGAAACTGATGAAGACGTTAGAAATATTAATGTGAGTTGTTGCTAGACTGAAGAAATAGGTTGATTTAAAATTGATTCTGTTATCGGCTGTTCAATTGGCCAGTAACAATACTCCACACATTGATTGACTTTTCTCATTTTTTTAGGGAGGAAATTCCCGCTGACATCCAGTTTTCAGCGGTAACCCACTACCTGTGTGATCCTACGCAAACACCCAACTCGCGAAGTCGTGTAGCTGCCTTATGTCATATTTATAATTTGAGTGCTGTAACAATAGCTGTGAAAATGGATGAGTTACAGGCCTTGGTAGAAAAACTTTTAGACTGGTGCGGTGATACTAGATCCCACGAGCTACGGCGAATGTCTCAGAAAGTGTTTTATGCCTTGTACGATATGGCTGCTCCACAAATGACCATCGTTTTTGGTCAGCTGCCACCTCACAAGCAGGATCAAGCTAAACAAATATTAACGAATTATGCGGGAGCAGCTGGATCCGCAGAACATAGTCCAAATAAAGGAGTCATTGGCAGTAACCATGATGATAGGCTAAATATATCTGGGGGATGGGGGTGAGTTTTGGCAAAACGGTTTATATAATATGCATTTCATTATTATGTGCAGGATTTGTAGTGTTTGTATCAAATCTTTCCTCAGATCGATACATTCGGACATTCAAGCGCTGAGCATAAATGACACGACGGATGGAGGAGGTGGACCGACATCTCTATTCGCAGTAATGGCTCAACTAGCAGCCAGTCCCACGCTTCAAAAGACTACCCTTTTGCCACAGTTCCTAACGTCAATCAAGGAAACTCAAGATGAAAAGCTTATTGAACATCACAAGTAACGACATTATGTTTAGAATATAACAAGCAATTAACGCTGTCTCATCTCATTTATTTACTAGTATTTTCCAATTTTTTTTTTTTGTTTCCAGAGAAATTCTCAAGCTAATATTTGATACGCTCAGTGATGTTTCCAAACCTGCTGACAAAACCATGTGCTTCATCTGTCTGGAAGAGTTGTGTAGTAGATCTGCACTAGCCAGTAGCTTATCGCAATTTGCTGAGCTGATAATTGTCCGAGTGACTGATGTACAGACGGCACAAATGGCAAGGGACGTGACGAAAGCGGCTGAAAACTGTGGAATGGCGCTGGCAGTGAACTTTCCACCTGAAATATTGGTGCGCGCGTTGTGTCCAATTGTGCAGAATAAAGAATTCCCCGTAAATCAGGTAGAAAAAGGAAATGTAATCAAAATTTAAATTTTGGCTCACAAAATTGTCAAACTACACAAAACGATTTTCGTAATAAACGTTATGTTCTGAGCCTTACTATATTTTGTTTTACAGATGGCCATAAAAATGTTGCAGAGAATGTGCGATGCTTGTGAGATGGAGAAATTGCGAGCATTTCTACCTGACATAATGAACACTTTGATTCAAGCTTATGACCACCCAGACTCGGCAGTTAGAAAAGCTGCTGTGTTTGCAATGGTCGCCATTCATATGAGGTAATAGAATTCAAACTGCTAGCTGGACAAGGATTTTACGATATATTATATTGTCAAGAAGACTAATTTTAAAAAACTTACTTTACCTTTTTATTTCAGAATTGGATCTGACCTTCAGCCATATCTAAGCTCACTGAGCGGTTCAAAACTGAAACTCCTTCAGTTGTACATTCAACGAGCACAGCAAGGATCCACTTCAGGAGGAAGCTGATTTTTCATCCTTACTAATAATTTTCTACACTACTACTATACTATTAATCCATCATTACTGTGCTTCATTCTTCATCGAGGACTACTACTTACTTACGGGCGTACTATTAAAACTATTAATACAAATGCTACAATATTTATAATCATTACTATTATGACCGTTATTGTTAAATAATATATTATGCCACCACCGCTTATTTATACATTTATTAGTACAATAGCTAGCATACTCTATTTAATATTAATATAAAAGTTTTAATAACGCTAAGAGGAAGATGTTTTTAGCAATTTTAAAGTTTGCTTAGGAAATCCCACTCTTCGTTCTTTAAACACGTAGCTTACTAAACAAGGCGTCTTGTAACTGTAAGGACGAAATGAAGAGTAGAGTTTGTTAACAAAATTAGTGTCCACAACACACAGCTATAAAAGTTGGAATTAAGTACATACTTATATGCATACTATTTACCTGTTGATATCTTCTTGTCTGATGATGATGATAAGTTGCCTGCCTGCGTGTCTTGATCACTTTGCTAAGAAGAAAAAAAAAATATTTGTTGATATCTTCTTGTCTGATGATGATGATAAGTTGCCTGCCTGCGTGTCTTGATCACTTTGCTAAGAAGAAAAAAAAATATGGAGAGATAATTAAACTTTTTAAATTTTTTAGAATTAATATTCTGAAAAATTCTTGACTCCCGTAACGTATTATCATTACATTATTTGTTTTATGAACTAGCATTTAAAAATAATTTAGTTCAATGACATTTTTTTTTTGCTTCATGGCATATCCCTGAACGCGTGTGCGTATTTTCTGAGAAAAATAATAATGCTTAAAAGCAACAGAAAAGAGTGTGTGTGTAACCACGTTTGCTGTCATGTGGAACAGTCTCGTTCATTGCATTTTTAATCTTGTAAATATAGATGCTACTTTGTAATTATTGCTACTACTGTCGCTATGTTGTATTTAAAATTTTTAATGATGAATTTAGTACGCGCGTGCCTATGCATACTAATTTTCAACAACCATTTCTTTCAGTCTATCGCCAACTTATTTTATTTTAGAATTTATTGTATTTTGCGTGTAATTAATTTAACTATTAACTGTATTCAGTGTCAGTGCATGCACCACCAATGAAACTACTGCATTATAGAACATTTTTTGCATTTAATATTTTTGTGTTTCTCTTTGTCTGCGTCTTCATTCATGTATTGTTTGTGTCAATGTTAATAAATTATTGCTTATTATTATGTTGTATTTTTTTGTATGTCTTATAATGTGTGGGTATTTAACTGATAAATGATGATGACGACGCAGAAACGCAAAAAGACGCCACGCTGTAATTATTATTATTATAATTATATTTGCTATGTCATATATAGTTTATATTTATAAAGAAAAAAATGGTCAACTAAAAATTTAATGACTTTTAATGGTAAAAAAAACTCATTCCTCTTTAAAGATTGAAAAAAGGAGAGCGATAAGAGAGAAAAATAAATAAAAACTAAATAAACAAGAAAGTTTTTTTTTGTTATCAGCAAAAAAGAAAATAAACAACAATAATAAAATAACCGAAAAAAACAACTCGAAACTAAAATCGAGTAACTCAGTCAGTTTAATTAATTTAGATAATTTCTAATTGAATTTGTAATTAAAGCATGTACACCACCCTGAAATTCATTTTATTGATTACAGTCAAGCTAAATAGTCAGAAATGAGTCATCATATCACCAGAAGTCATGATGATTGATGATGACTCATGAAACCTAAATGCATTCTTAGAAAAACCCTTCAATTAATTACCACGAGACGTAGACGTTCATTCCCTTACCACTCCTTGCCCCGATATAAGCCGCGGTAAAGATGTCTTTGTGAAGCCACGTACAAATTTTTTGTCGTCCAGCTAATGGTTCGTGTTGTTGTCTCTGCTGTAAGTGATGAGTGCACGCAAACATACAACATAGCTACAGCAGAACAAACAATAGAGGCGCAGTCAATGATTACAAGTAAACAATAATATTTATCAAAATTGATTTGCTGGAAGTAAATACTTTGCCTTTTGGAGTGAGACCTCTCAAACGGAACTTGTTTATTGGAATGATCAACATAAATAATTGTTTAAAAAAATATTTTGAAAATTGTTTGTATTTTTGCAAACTTATTTAGGGTTTTTGAAAAAAAAGTGATTTTTTGAGCGACGCTCGTAGTAGCTGAGAGTCCCAGCCTGAGACCTTGTGCTGTGCTTGTGTTGAACAGGTGACAGTTGAAGCTTTCTTTTCTTGAATTTGAACTGTTTCAAGTTCAAGG
>JAHZMZ010003479.1:0-21132 GCA_027743805.1 Lepidocyrtoides sp. E14 | reverse complement strand
TTGTATCTCTAGCTGTTGATGATACTGCCTTCACTAATCATTATCATTGCAGACCAAGTTTTGCCTTCAAGAGCCTTATCAGCTCACTTCTCGCTCATCATCATTACTCAACTCATTTTATTTTCCTGTCTCAGCTTACTTTTTTTATAGTCTATCACAATCTAAATAAAATCGGACTAATAATCTAACTAAGCTTTTAAGGAGGCACTTTTTGATCTACTCTCTTCTCCTTATACTTTCATGCCGCATAGAGTTGGCTGACAACACAGTAAGTAGTAATGTAATGAGCCTACAGACAGTTTCTCTCTGTTGATTGCTATGATTGCACGAATATAATATAATCTAAAATAAAATGTCAAAAACTAGCTTGAATACACTCTTGCTAATCTATAAAAAATCATCGTTTTTTTACTAAAACCTCTAATCTAGACAAGTTGACACCGCTCAAGAGGAAAAATTAATCTTGTTTCACCTTCATCTCCGTTTTTACAATTATTCTTATCATTTTTCATTTTTACTACATTTCATACGTGGTAGGCCGTTGGCAGTTAACCTTCTCTTGCTATCTACATATTGCGTATATAACCAGATTATCCTAATACTAGGAAACTTTACTCCTTCCTCTCCTCCAATTCTCTTCTAGCACCTTTATCCATAATATTTACTCACACATCATCATCATCATATCTCTGCAAGTAAAATTGCACTCCTCTAGTCTACAGAAGATAATAGCCAAGTAGTTAAATGTAGTAGTGGACTACTCATCATCATCGTCATTATTGATAAAGATCAGTAGGTATGAACATGTACAAGTGATACATGATACAACTTACCAAGTATCACGACTTCTCAGGTCTGGTCATCAAGTCAAATATTAACAAGAGCTGTCTATCCGTCACTCACTCCTTCACTTGTTGTTGGCCATGCACAAGTGGTAATGGGAAACAAGCTGTTCATTCACAACAAATCTAATCCCTTGCGCCTGATCAGAATAATCCGTTGTGATATCATCAAAGCAAGCAAGCCATAATCACCATCATCATCATCATTTTTTTTATCATAATATTCTATTTCACTCGTTTGTTGAATTCACGTCTCCAACTAATATATTTACGACTGACTAAAAAAATGGACAATGAAATGCAAAAGAATCAACTCATGACAGCACTCTAAAAAGGATTTTTGCCGCTTTCGTAATAATAGACCTTTTCCAAATGCATACATACATATTATTACATATCCATCTACCTCTGACTGACTTTGAGTTGTATGAAAATGCTGTTGTATATGTTTCATGCTATGTATATGTAGTAGTTTACAAGTGCATTGTGCACATTACATATTCACACCATTGTGCCACTACCACCGTAGTGAAAACAAAATCATTTTTATAACTTTTTATGCCTCTCTGTTCTATCAGATCATTTTTATTATTGGTGTGTTTTGCTATTAACTTTATGCCAGCTTGTTGATGTTGTTCATCATGGTCATAAATCTTGGTAATTCCGACAGAGGCTGTCAGAACCTCTTTGTTTTACGCATCCGGTGCTGCCATGTAACTAGTAAATAGCATCATCATCATCATCATCATATCGCATATCAACCACAGTAGTAATGCCATACAACTCTTCTTCTTGATCCATCCATACAGTATACCAACTTACTCACGACAACAACAATCAGACAACACATTGCATTTTGCTCTTATTTCACCAGAAGATGATAGAAATGAAAAATAATCTCCCTTCAAAGATCAAACATCACCATGAAAAAGAAGAAGGAAAAAATAACACAACACACACACACATGGCTTTTATTACCCACGGACCCTAATATATAATATTCTAATGACCTGTCCAACAGAAAAAAACGTACAAACACAAAACTTTGGAAAGAGAAAGAAGAAAAAGAAGAATGGATATATTTTTTAAATGACAAGTAGTTTTTTATTTAACAAGTTTAGTTGCTCTTTTTATTATACCTGGCTTGCCACTTTAAGTTCCCTCTCAGGATGATAATAATATTCATAAGAATGTGATTCATGCATTTATTTTCAAAGATGAATAAGAGTAGGTGTACAAAATAATGATAGAGTTATATAAACTGCGAAATGTTTAAGCATAAGTGCACTTTTACTATTTGCTTTGTAATTTTATGCGGAAGACCTCACCAAAGAGAGCTGCCACTATATTTTTAACAAAAAAATTATTACCATGTTTGTTATTTAATACCTAACGTTTTAGTTCTGTCGGCTGTTTGGTTGGAGTTTGCAAATAAATAGTAATAATAATAAAGATGGTTTGTGCATTCATGGAGGTATAGACTGAAAAAGGGGGTTCTCTCTTTATGCCATAATTATGGATGATCGGTAGAGTCGGTGAGGACCGCCGTATAATCTTTTATGGTTTTAGTAGAAGCTAATAATAGAATAGACTGAGTTTATCAGTTTGCATAATAAGCCAATTTTAAAAGAGGGCTTTCGAAAAGGACCAAATTATATGCAGGCTTTATATACACTTTGAGCATTCAGTAAAATATACTATTTATGGAATTAACGAGTAAGACTCAAAAGGAAGCGAAAAGTTGCAAATTCAAAGCTGTCGAAACGGCTGACGTTTTTATGATTTAATTGATGACATTAGAAGGTATTTACGGAAAATTAACAGAATCCAAAATGACGCATTTTCTTGTTTTTAAAGAACTTTCAATCTTTACATTGAAACTTGAAAGTGAGAGAATATCTTGCGTCAATCTTGTCTGCAACACCAAGTGTTTCCACCGCCAAAACGTTAGTGGAAGAAAAATAACTTCAAATACTGTTTAATTATTTATTTAGTCCAAATATAGATGTACATACTGGTTTAACGAAACTTAATGTGTAAAATGAGAAGAGTTCATAATAATAAAATTAATATCTTTCTTCTTCGCTGAGTGTGTATAAAAGGTTTTGCATGGTGTATAATAAATGATACGGTTTATTCATTCCATTGTTTGCGCTCATTTGTGAACTGTAAAATGCGTGAATGCCTTGACACGTTACATTTATTTTATTCCAAAGGTAAAATGACAAGCGCAAACATTATTATCATCATTTTTCTGCTTTCTGTTGTTTTTATACTTGTGGGTCTGTAAAATGCGTGAATGCCTTGACACGTTACATTTATTTTATTCCAAAGGTAAAATGACAAGCGCAAACATTATTATCATCATTTTTCTGCTTTCTGCTGTTTTTATACTTGTGGGAAACAACTGCATGCATTCAACAGCGTCAACATTAGCCACTACCATCGCAATTATAAGAGCTAAACGGCGCAACGAACCATTAAACATATTACGAATGCGTGCACTCTGCACTTATCATTAATTATTTGTAATGTTGACACGTAATAAGCAACAATCAAGATGAGTAATAGCATTCTGGCATCTTTTTTTGTTTTAATTGACCTGTGAGGCAAACGAAATAATAAAAATCATCGCACGCATCATCATGCATCATGCAAAGCAATCCAACAAGAAAAAAAAAGAAAGGAAATGTTGAAAAATTGACTAGCGAGCTAGTAGGGATTCGATAATATGCTTCACTTTAGGGCTGCTGCTGCTACTGCCAAGTTGTTTTCTTTTTGCTTCTCAGCCCATTCAACTAATTCACTCAAGTCAAGTTATGCATGCATTTTCTTAAGTTCTTGTTCACAGAAAAGACATGACAGGTGTGGTAAGGCTCTTAATTTACTTTCTGCTTCTCTAATTTATGAGTATGACGGCAGAATGAAATGAATCAACTGTTTAAGTAAGTAAATTGTGCCCGTGAGTGAAGTTACCAATTTTATTTTATTTTTTTGCAATACTAAACTTCAGCGGTCTAGTCTTTGGGAAAATTAACAATATGTTAAGTCCAATGGATAAAGGCAATGGACATTCCTTAACCGAAGAAATAACTTAAATTAATTAGAACGAAAAATGCATGGTTTTTATGTGGTGTGTTGAAAGAAAGCAGAATGTTTCATTTCAGGCTTCATTTTCATCGAGTGCACTCATATTACGTTTGGCTCATCATCCCTGGTGCCCATCGCCTTCCGGTTTGTTAAAAGTAGACTGAGGTGATTGAAATACGAATTTAAAACATCAGCAAAATATTTATATTTAGCTTTGAGTCTACCTACCTCAATTACCACAAACGTTTCTCACCAAGTTCGTTTACACTGCTACTTACCGTGCGGAATCCTTTGTTCATATGTCAAAGGAATACCGGCATGATTAGATCATAAGTATATGTAAATAAATAATAAATGAAATAAAAATGGAAACGATGCAGTAATGGAAGAAAATGAGGATATAAAAAAAGAATTATGATTATTGCTTACTCGATTGTCTCTAAATAAATATATGGCATTCTATGCAGCCATTAATTTTCATAAATTATTATGATTATCACGCGATAGTGACAACATCCTTTTTTTAAAAACGTGCAGAACATTATCCCGATATTATTTCCCGTATTATTTTTATTAATCTCCAGAAAAAAAACATTTTTTTTTATTTTCTACAACTTGATTTGGAATACTATATTTGGAACCTAGGCATACTGCTGAGGGAGATACTAAAGGTCAAACTTGGCAGTTGTGCTTTTGACTTGAATAACATTAGTCATTATTACAAGGTCGGTATTCGGGAATACGATGGTCGGTTTTCGTGCAGCAGCAGCACGAAGAGTAAAAATTGGCAGCAGAGCCATATATAATCAGGCACGGCAGTGGCAATAATAAAGAGTCATTAATCACACCCAAGTTAATTGTCAAGTGTCACATTTAGAGTTTTATCTATTTTTTGATGATGTCCTGTGTGGGGGAGAAAGATCATGGCAAACTGTGGTTGCTTCATACATATATACTACCCGATACCCCATTTGTTTCTCTGTTTATGCTACTTGTTCGGATACAGACAAAAACTTTTTCGGTGAAAGGAAAAACAGCTTAAAGAATAAACATCAAGCCAAAATCATCACTTTGTCCTTACCACAAAGTCTAGCCACAAGAAGTTACAAAAGTTTTGCAATAATAACGTATTATAGATTAGCAGTTGTACTGTAGAATGATATTATGAGCATAATGTGGTTTCGTCTGCTGTGGGGTTTTGTCTCTGGAGGAATTACCCCGTGGTGGAAAACTCGCCGTGTGATGTAATAGGCTGCTCATTCCAAGTCAGTCAGCTCAAAAAAATATTACTTAACTGCTTCATATAGATTTCCAGACCAGCAAGCAGCTTCATATTTTGCCATGACTTATTCATTTACTTAACCAGATTAAATATTTTTGTTATAATTAAAATGATAAATGGTACTTTACTTCATTTCACGCATATAAGGGTGCACATATTAGATTAGATGTCGTTAATGTTATTTAGTCGACAAAAATATATGAATCAAGTCAAGATGTAAAGTTATAGTAGCGATATTATAGAAGTTGTTATCTTTAGACTGCTCTGGATTTTCCAGGTCACATCGTTATAGTTATGAATGTTCCACGCGACTCAAAAGTGAAGTGATATCATCAGAAAAGTCAGTGCAGCAAGTAATAGAAACAAGTTTGCCGTGAAAAATCAAAAATTGACTTTTCCAGTGCTATTAATCAAACAAACGATCAATGTACACGCACTGCCACACTCCTTTATGTGCAGCAGCAGCATATATCTGAGATTTTTCTTTACCATTACTATTTCTGTATTGCGTCCCCCGTCTTTTCTGTTGCATTCCAGGCTCAACATGCCAACTATTTTATTCGCCTGGACAATGGACCGTATTCCCTTGATTATCAATATGATGACGCATTCAACCGATGACAGAGTTTCTTTCCATCTTTCCTCCTTCTCTTTTCACTCCATCTAATTCATTCAGTTTACACTTGGTTTCGTCTCGCTCTTTGACAAATGACGTAACGTATTGACTTTAACAAAGATATACATATGCTTACTTTGGGACAATGAACAGCATATTATTAAACATGTTCGCTTTCTCTTTATTTTTCCCTTGCCTTGTGCTCATATCATTAGACTAAAAAGCGTAAATACTATCAATCACTTTGATTAATTAATATCCTATATTCCAGGTAAGTTATAGCACTAATATTTTTTCTCCACTTGCATCATTATCATCATGGCTGTATCATTAGTAGGCAATTTCTTCAGCATGCTGCTTACTTCGACAAACTTCATTTTCATCATTTATGACAGCAGCAGGACACCTCCTTTTTCCTCCATCGTGGTGTTTTCTCATCCTCCCATGTATTTTACTTGTGTCTGTATATTTCTTGCATACCACATACTTTTTGTAACAGTCTACCTTACCCAATATCCTCCAGCGCTTTTGTAGTAAACGCTGACTCGTTCACACAATCCAGCCCGCATTATTATGTCCCCTCCAGCTAAACATGCACTCCTTTTACCTGTACCTCCACAAAACACACTCACACATCAGCATTTTTTTTTTCGTTCCCAGTCAGGCATCATCAGCTATCCCTCCTCTTCTTATATTACAGTCATTAATCACTGTTTGAAGTAATTATTAATTTCAACGGTGATTTTTCTCGTCTTCTTCCTCTTTACTTTCATCATCATCAACAACGGCAGAAGCCGTCGTGTATATTGCCAATCTTTTTTTCGTTCACTACCATTTGGCTGTACTGCTGCTGATGATGATGTGTGTCTCTGTGAGTTTTGTACTAGTCCACATTACTACTACATTCATGCACACACATGGAGAGAGACAGACGGGTAGAATATAATAATCTATGAATGATGAAAAGAGACGTGGTGATGATGAATGGCCATTATTGAGCGCAAGACGTGGAGTAATCTGTTATGTCTGTCTGCCTCTTTGTTCAGTTCAGGCAAAAGTCATTAGCGTCAACTGACTCACAACAATCAGAAAGCGGAGAGGGAATAGCATTTTTAACTCGAGCAGAGAGAGAGAGAGAGAAAAAAATCACTCTTTTTTTCTGTAAAATGATGAATTTCACTCACTCATCAATGCTTGTACATTTTTTACAACCAATGATGCAGATTACTTTTACTACTACTGGGTTCATACAGACAGGCAGTGTGATTATGAGAAAACTGTTTTTTGAAGAGTAATCTTTGTCATTCGTCATTCATTAGCCAGTTGACGGATGATGAACATTTATGAAAAAAACGTTTTCAAATGTATAAGTAATTTTTTTAAAAGATATTAAAAAATCCAATGAATGAGCACACAAGACAAGGTGAAATGATGAATCCCTTTCTGTCATTTTTCTTTTCAAAAATAATTTTTATTTCCCCTTCTGCGGAATTAGGTAAAGAGTACAACGACTATGTATTTCCACTTTGAAACGTGCAGTGCATGTCGATTGTAAAATAAATGGCTGTAATTTTCGTTTTTATTTCTTGAAAATTGTATGCAAAGAGCAAGCGAACGAGGTGATATCAATCAATCAAAATCAGTCATTCATCATCAACGATGATATTTCTTTAAAATTATATAAACTTGAAGATCTATTCATTTTTATTCGACAGCAGCAGTGCCAGCCCATTTTCATGTCACGCCAAGCATTTTGGATACGACATAAAAATCATTTTATTCATTTTTTTTAAATACGCGGAAAAAATAATAATCAACTGCTGTTACTTTTGCTATAATATTAATATCGTTATTTTACACAACACATTATTATCTTGGAATTTCAGCTGCAAATAAAAAAACTGTTTTGTTGTGTGTACACATTGCCATTTTTATTTAGATAAAGTAGCAGCGCACTGACTTGACTGACGTGACTTGGGCGAAGCTTGGGCAGAAGCAGAAGGAAGAAGAGCGTAGAATGGAGAGAGAGAGAGGAGGAAATTCCATTTAGGATTAGTTTTGACAGGTGAGATTTTTTGATTGATTGCCCTTTTTACCAACTGAACAGGCAGGCGGAGAAGCATGCATGCATGTGCGTGGCTGTATTTACTAATATATAAACCGAGTGTATATCTGCAATAAAAGTACTCGGCAATTTCGCCTTCTTTTCTTCTCTCGCTGATCCACAATACCATCAGTATCGTTGTGTGTTGATGTTTGGTTATATGAGTCAGTCAGTCACTGTTTTCCTTCCTTTAACGATGAGAATGACGATTATGATTATTATGACGCTTGTCGTCCATTTCCAAACATTTCTGTTTCTTTCCTGTCTAGTTAGGAAATCAACGTGTTTACTTAATCTGTAGTACTTTTTTGTTATGATTTATTCTTCTCAACGGAAAGCCGTTAGTGATTGTGAGTCGGCTCAATACACAAGAAAGAGAAAAAGGCGGAGTATTGGTAATGGCAAAAAATCCAAGTGACCTGACTGAGGAAAATCCCAACTAAACCGAAAGAAAAATGAATCATGATGGTGAGGATGATGTGTTTCCGATGAGAAGGATCAGATCAGAGAAGAAGGAAGAGGAGGAGGACGGGTTGATGATGATGATGATGATGTACTACTGTGTATATAAATAGGTGTGCTACGTTTAGTTAAAAGGGAAGAAGATACATATATGCATACGCAAGTAAAAAAAAGATGAATGGTCGGTGTCAATTGCAAATGGGTGATGGACGATGATTCATTATGAATGAGGAAATGAGGAAGGTTTGTTCGCAAAGAAAAATGACAGTTTATGGAAACGCTGAAAGAATTCAGTAGAGGGAATAGGACGGAAGGGAAAAAATATTAGTACTTACTTTTAAAGTGGTTTTTGAGGATAAAAAGTATTATCCAAAGTCCAGAATGGTGTAACTACGTAAACTTTTATCCGCAATTTGAGGGTTGACTTGAGGAGGAATTAACTTGGTCGTAATAGCTTATAATATTTTCATTCAAGCTGTGTATTTTAGGAACATTCAATTACACTTTTTTTATTTCAAGTTTATTTGTTTCGCGTAGCAAAGAGTTTGACAGAAGGATGAGCTAACAGAGTGTCATTCTGTCTTGGAGCCATTGATTGATTTGATGTATGTGTGTGTGTGCTAGTGCGTGGGATAATATTATTTGGTTCATTGTGTATGCCTACTGACGATAAACGAGTAGTTTAGTTAGTGGTTTAGGCTTTAACACTAACTGTACTAGTGACACAGTCACTGCACCCCAGAGCCTCTTGATGACGTGACAGGACAGTACACACATAGAATCGTCCGTCTGCATAATATGTAACCTAACTTCACATTGGTGGTATATATTTGTTGTTGTTAGTAAGGTGTAAGATTAGTCATGATGAGGCTGACAGGACAGACATTCCAACAAAGAAAAAAACTTTAAATCCTCCTTTTTTTCATTGTATTATTAACACAACTAATAAATAACAATGGAAAATACAAAGATGCTTTCAATTTCTTTTCAATTTCAAAATTCATTCATCCGTCGTTCTGTCTCTGTCTTAATTTTTTTTGTTTACATACCTACTTCACTTACGTTACTACCATTACTTGACGAGAAGCAAGTATGTAACTTTATAGAGAGAATGAATGGATGATGATGATGATGACTTTGGCTTCAAAAGACGAAACGATCCATTTCGCTGTTCTCTCATCTGCCTGCCTCTCTGTTGACTGTCCATCCATCCATTCACATCACTCATTTTGAAATTTCTCAATCCGTTTTTGTCAGCAGAAGGCGCACTCTTCCGAGTGACTAAAGCCTTTCATGCATACAAGTTGTGTTTGTGTTATTTCTCACTGCCACACACTTCAGTAGACCCTTGTTCTTCCGCTGCTGAAACTTAGAACAGAAGACGTTTTGATGATAATAATGATGCATGCAACCAAAAGCCAGCCAGAGAAGAGAGAAGTGAAGTGACGTGAAAAAAGAAAGATGATCTTTGTGACAGGTTGCCAACTACTGTTTGGAATTTATAATTTCCACACTTTGTCTTCACACATTGTACGTACACGTATCATCTTGCAACTTTGACTCTCTGTATTACAGACACATATAAGCATTCACTATCTCCTCCCTGTCTGCATGATTAGTATTCGGTATATTTCCTCGACTTTTTTACATCGCATCATTTTTACATTATTGTTTTATTGATTGATTGAAAGGCATTACTCGTTTTTTCAGGTTTTTAATGGCGCAAAATATTAAATAAAAAAGATGCTGCATAAATTCAAGCCAACTCAAAAAACAATTCTCTTTTCTATTCTTTTTATTTCGATTAAGAGACAGGCGGATGCAGATTAAAATGTATTTTTTTCATCGTCGGTTTCTCTTGCTACAAATTACAATGTAACATGTGTCTAAAAGACACTTATCATTTCTCCTGAATACAATGAGACAGGTATATGTCTTTACCTCATTATCACAGACTGTTGATTGGCATCGGCACCTGTCTTTTCACTTTATGCGTCATCATAAGTTATAAAAATCACTTTTAATCTGTCTCTACATGGTTGCAATTTTTGCATTAATTTTGTACAATTTATATTTTAGAGTGATGTTAATATTCTGTGCGTAAAAATTTCCGATATCTGACATCGTTTTGTACACCAAACCCTTGATTTTATTCTGATAGTATTGCCAAAAATCTAATAATCTAATGGTTAGTGGAGTTGTACCGTTTTTATAATAAGTTACCCTAAAATCGTTACAGCCTACAAAATATTAGAGTAAATATTATTAAAGAATCTTCTTCACATGTCTACTTTGTTCACTATTATTATTGATGGTGAGGGAGGAAGGAGTGTGTGTACTTTGAATATGACAGAAAAAGGGATAAAATAAGACAGACAGTCATGTAGATGATAAAATAAGATGGCATGAATAGCAAAATGCGTACAACAGACAGACCAGAGTAAAAGATTAAATATATTTTCCTTCTTTGGTTTATGTGATCTATTGTATTAGAACATGTGTAATCATTTGTGTAAAAGTAATGTTATGCATGTATGTATATGGTGGTGTGGTGTCGGCGGCGGAAGAAAAAGGATCTCTGTTGATGGAAACGGAGAAGAGAAGATGAAAGGTGCCCGTAAGAAGTATGTAGTGAACCTTGACGGCCCTTCTTGTTGTAATTCCGTCACTACTCACTCATTCACAGTCAACTTGACTGGGTAGGTAGATAGGTAGGTATACATGCATATCTTTGTGAAACGCATACATTATTATTATTACATAGTTGTTTTTTTTGGTATATTAAGTATTGTAAGTAGTGCTTACTTGTGTGACTTGCATGATGTATGCTGCTGCTATAATTTGAATGATGCGGAGAGGATGATGATGATGATGACGATGATGTTCTTCTTTGGTGTGTAATGTCTGTATGTACTATTGTGCTGTAATAGAGGTAGTAATACATTATATTTCATCTTCTCCTTTTGAAGGAGCTCTCCTTTATTTTTCTTTTTACTTCTTGATAGTTACTGATGGTGGTGATGGTGGTAGCTCATTTATCATTTGAGAGGATTAGAGGAGCCGGCTGTCAAACCAACAGCACTGGAAAATGTTGGTCTGACAGCGGCCGATTAGTTGACGGGAATTTATGCCCCTTCTTCTTTTACTTCTTATTTTTTCCAACTAACTTTTCAAGCAACTCGCTCGCCTGCCATAATATAGCAGAAAAAAAGCAAGAGAATTGACTCAGCCCAGAGCATGCAATGGAGTGGGAGAACGGTGATGGTAGTAGAACAAATAATATGTACTATTAGCAGCTGGATATGCCTACTTTTTATGTACGTACCTACCAAAGAAAAAAAATTAATAACAAGTGAAGTGCCTGCTCTCTTGTGCATTTTACATTTGTGAATTTTTCATGTTTATCAGTGATGGGCTTTCAAAGTTGGTTGGATTGGAATATAGCGATAAATTACGAATATCTTATTATTATGAGTTATGCTAGTTGTTTGTTACAAAAAATATTATTGTATGCCTTGAATATTTGAAATTTAATTGAGTTGATTTCCACATTTGAAAAAAAGTGCAAAGTGAGGACACATGGTTGAATTTTGCAATAATTGGTTGGCATACTCGGGCAAGTTATCAATGATACTTGCGTTGTTGTACTCGTCAATTTCAACAAATAAATTCCTTGAATTCGATCAAATTGTAATTTTTTCTAGAATACATGTGCCACCCACACCGATTCCGAAAAAAAATACTTGCAAATTAAATGATCCCTCGCGATCAGTTGTGATAAAATAGATATATTTTGTACACGAATGACGTTTAGAAAAACCGCCACATGCTAAGTAAAAAAGGATCTCACGAAATATCACCCACGAGTTTGACGGATGACATGCAGACATATCAAATCCTACTCACACTCATGTACGTAGACATAAGAACATGCGGTGATAACATAATAATCATTATCAGAATTACCAAAGTGTCTATTGTTGAACGTTAAAGGAAGTTGAAAAGAAACATTTAATTTTTCAGTAAAAATGACCCAAAAAAATTACAATGCAGCAGCTGTACTTACCCCTCTTGACAACTCTGAAACCTAGAGAATACAAAATAAACATATCATTTTCTCATGGATTTTATTCCACGCAAGTTCATTGCAGTATACAGGATTGTAATAAACTTACAACCGAATTATTACAATTTTGGGAAAAATTAAGGGCTTATTTTTTTAGGAAAAAAAGGCAACAGATGACACGGTTTGAAAGGTTGTACGGTGCTCTGTCGTAATAATGATCTACAAAAAAAATTATTGACATCCCTCATTATTCACATTTGCTGAAAAACGGAAGAACTAAATGGGTATTATCTTTTTTATCATAAATTATTACTATTACGGTTGTCTGTACTGAAACATTTAATCATACAATAGTAAAATATAATAAAAGAAAATAATAAAGCCTCTAAATATGACTTAGGATTGCTAGCATGCATGCTTATTTGAGTGATCAAGAATAAAGATGATCCTAAAAGGTATAAAAGTAAAGGTGGACGGGACTATACGTGTATACGAGATGCTCGGTGATGATACTAACAGATACAATTACAGTGAATTATCTGTAATCTTGGAGGAGGGGTAATAATGTAAACTATATGCTCTCTTTTATAACCAAAACCAATGTAAGTTAAGTCATAAGAAAGATTCAAGAAGAGAAAGAAGATGAGAGGAGCCATTGTAATCAGCAGAAGTAATGCCAATTGCTCGAAAGTTTAATGAGAGTAAATTGAGTGTTCTTGGCACTGTTATTGGGACCACATGATAAATATAATGGCGATGATCATGGGGTGATCAGTAGTGCACACTTCATTATTCTTGTATTCCTTTTTCGAGAAGAAAAATACAAAACCATGCGTAATATGATTACTTTTGAAAAGTACATTTACGTATGTAGTATGCACCTCTCTCGCCAGACGTCTAATTAAGACGAGCTGACGGAAGCAACATTGTACCGCTTTTTAGTTCATTGTCTTGTGCGTGTTATGTTTTGCGGTGAAATGACATAATGCGTAATTGGAATAATCAGGGAGGTAAACTACATTTATTTTTTTCTCTCAGCTATTACACTGCACTATTGGCAAGTAAAAGGGAGCTTGTTTCTTCACCCAAGCGTACAAGTGGTTTAAAAGGAGGGCATAAGTTTGAACTACTACCTTAATCCTTTGAAATAAGGGGAAGTTTTACTTGAAAAAAAGTTAAAAGTGTGGCCCATGCATCTGGAATCAGTTAAATTGTTGGTGCATGAAATGATAATAATAAAATGTGTGTGTGTGTGTGTTGTGTCTGCTATAAGCAATGAAAATGTGATGGGAGAGGATAATAGCAGCAGACATGATCTTTCGTGAAGATAGCAGCAGGCACCAAGACTAATGGAAACTGAAGTAAAAGAAAATTTTTGATTATCAGGTTGGGTTAAAGTTGAGGAGTTAAAGACAAGGATTGTAGTTAGTACTTGTGTAGATGTATTATGTAAGTGATGTGATGTGAAAAAAATAAAATGTAATGGTGAAAAAGGCTTCATAATGATGTTTCCTTTCCTCGGATGATGATAATAGTGGCCTGATGTAATGGTATATTATGATGACTACTTCTGTCTGTTGGGTTTGTTATTATGAGTTTGTGTGGAATGATTATATGGTAAATAGACAGGGACCTCACCAACGTGCTCATCAACCACTCGGCAAACCCACTAATCATCTTTCCTCTACTTATCTCTGTACAAAATGTTATTGGTTGTGTGTTTCTATGTGTGAGTCACACACGCAGGCAAACATTGTTTAGAAAGATCTACAACAGCTAGTTAAGCTATGCAGCACACAGGTAAACTATGTTTCACTTCACGGAAACTGCTGAGGAAGGAATGGATGTGTTCATTTTCAGGAAAGATAAAGAGGTTGGCATAAATTCTGATGTTTCACGGAAACTGCTGAGGAAGGGATAGATGTGTTCATTTTCAGGAAAGATAAAGAAGGTTGGCATAAATTCTGAGAATGAAAGTTAGGATGTCTGACTTGTAACACTTGTAAACCCAGTCGTGTCAGAAAATTTTGGGAGGTGTTTTTTAGACTGTATTTTGCAAATGTTTTACTTGCACTCATATTTGCAGCTTGGAATTTGAAATGATCGCGGCAATGTTCTGTGAAAAAAGCTCTTTAGAAATGGCACAATAATTGATAATACGAAACATCTCCAAAATATTGTTATTTGCGTCCAAAAAAGAGTTAAAACTGATCTGTAAATTTCTTCCTTTGGATGTGTACTTACCTGTAGACACTGTAATTAAAATGTTGTTTGCGTGAGGTTTTGTCTTCTTTATCACTTCTCAAAATGATCTTATATTTATATTAAAAGATAATCAAATAGTCGGGCTGTACCATCAACAAAAACAGCAGTCGTAACTCAATATAAAACACCCCAACTTTGTGCTGGTCATTCAATTAACTCAACTTGGTAAGATGCATTTGAAGAGCTACTCCTTGGATGGTTGAACATTCAACAGCACTGCCACAGCCTTGTCGACAGTCGACTAGTCGGCAGCTCTCTTCTCAAGATGATATATGATGATCACCCTCATGAAGACAAGACAAGCAATTGAATTGGATAAGAAAATCAGACCGACTCCTCTGATTCCAAAAGGGAGAGCAAATCAAGAGCAATCAGACAAATCATATGGTTTCTCTAATTCTTGGTCTACTGATGATGGTCAAATGCTGAAATGCTCATCATCTCATTACCATCACGCGTTTATACCTTAATTTCCCTTACATTAACGTAAATTGGAAGAATAAATTGACCGCTAAGAGGAGAAGTGCTTATTTTCATTATTTCTGGCTCCATTATGGAGGTCTTGCCAAGTCAGCAAGCCTGCAATGCAATGCATCTTCTTATATGATGGAAAAAAGTAAGTATTGATTAGAAGAAAAACATAGAGAGAAAATATAGTTATTTTATTTATTTTGAAGGACATTAGGGTAGCAATTTGATAGCAGATAAATGGCAGGCAAGTCAAGACACATAATAATGCTAATAGTCCTATAACTTCCTTTTCACTGATTCTTTCCCATCGTCTACATTGTAGACCCTACATTAGCATCAGTGTTTTCTCACTTCCTTCGTCTTTTTCTAAGCGTATTGTTGATGATGGTTTAGCGGTAGGTAAAATGAAGGTAGCAAAATAATTCTAGACAAAAATTACTGACATTGACTACACCTGTATATTATGCCTATGGACTCATCGACTCATCATTATAACAAAATAAACAGAAATTTATATTTTAATCATGTTTCGACTCAGAACATTGCGAATAAAAACAATAATAGTGGGCTTAGTCGGTAAAGTTATAGAATATTTTTTTTAAACCGTCATTCACAATTTACATTGTAGACCCTACATTAGCATCAGTGTTTTCTCACTTCCTTCGTTTTTTTCTAAGCGTATTGTTGATGATGGTTTAGCGGTAGGTAAAATGAAGGTAGCAAAATAATTCTAGACAAAAATTACTGACATTGACTACATCTGTTTATTATGCCTATAGACTCATCGACTCATCATTGTAACAAAATAAACAGAAATTTATATTTTAATCATGTTTTGACTCAGAACATTGCGAATAAAAACAATAATAGTGGGCTTAGTCGGTAAAGTTATAGAATATTTTTTTTAAACCGTCATTCACAATTCACATATTGGCACATAAGATGTCGTGGTTAGCATGTTGTCAGGTGTCATTTCATGTAGCTAATTTGTTCTTACTTCCCTATTTTTATGCTGTAAGTATTTTTGCACGCATTTACAATTGCGATGTACTTCAACAAATATCTAAATATTATAAACCGTCATTTTGCTTATGAATGCAATAACATAATTATACCAGGAAATGCTTTGCCATTATCACAAAAGCGGAGATGAAAAAGGTAGATATCACTAGAGTGGAATGCAGATGCAAGAGAAAAAATATATTAATATTTTTTAAAACAAGACACGACACTATTTACTGCAGGCGGGTAGAAATAAAATGCACAAAGCAGACTGATGCACACACTGCACACACACAGGAACACACGTTCATAATAATATATTATTAAACATTTCAGGCAGTTTGTAATACTCTCCTTAAATGATGTACTTTCGTGAGATGACGCTTTATATTTCCTCGCTCTTATTTCTACCCATTTTTTTTGGGAAGTTGCAATAGCGGGGAAGACAGGAGGCTTTTTTTACACGCAAAAGAAGTAAACAAGCAAAAAAAAGTGCACGACGAGAGAATGCTATAACAGCAGCAGCAGCGGACTCTTCTTCATCTCGTTTTCTAGCGCATCTATCTCATGTAATAATAATAATAAAATTGTTCAGAGAGAAAATGCAGAGTTTTCTGCTGTCTCTCGGTGTGTAGCGCAATACACCATGTAATATTGCATTACGCTGGTATAGAGCAGGAGAACGACAGTCAGCTAGAAGGAGAGGGAGAGAGGCGACTACCACTTCTTCTGTAGCTTATATGACTGCATGGTATGGTATGGCATGGATGGCAAGCATAAATTATGTGAGGAAAAAGCCGGATTTTCTCTCCTAATGGCATCTCCTGACATTTTTAGTGCGGAAAAATGGGGCTGAGATTGGAAGGCGAGACTTGGCCCTGTAATTTATTGGTCATTTGACCATGGAGGTTGACAGCACTACGTGAATTATCTCTTGTGATGTGTCTGAATATATATGTATATATCTTTACGAAGAGTACACCCGTGCCCATAATATTCCTCCACCTTCTCCTCCTCCTGTGGCGAAGATTCTTATTTTTTCGCTTCTTTTGCTCCTGTTGTTTGTCTGTTTTCTGTACATACGTATACGCACATCTCATCCATTCAGTTTACAATGTCAGCTTTTATGCCTGACTGTATAGCTCAACTCTTGTTCATTGCTGCTGGTGCTAACTCAGCTTTACTCACTCACTTAGATGAACTAACAAAATAACATTTTTAAAATAAGTAAAATAAGAGAGGACCCCCACCCTCCACAGTTCCTCCATTCATGCATGTTAGCTTAAATGTATTGCTTCCTCCTCCGCAGTCCACACACACACATACATATATATTCTCTAGCACACTCTGGCAAGTAAAATATACTACCATTGCACACGAGATGAGGTGAGTTGTGAGAGCTGAGCTCAGCAGCACCGCCGCCACCGTGTACCCTGTCATGCTAAATCTTGTGCAAAAATATATATTTTTTCACACTCTTCATCACTCTTTCAGACCATTTCATGTCTGTTCATTGTACATCCCTTTTTCCTCCTCTTTGTGTCAAGTGAACAGGTCTTAAAATATTTTCCAACCACTACATCTTTCTCCTCCCTCGTAGGACCTTAATAGCTTAACGGAGAAGTAACAGCAATAATATCCAGTATTGCACTCTTACTTACATAATGAATTGAATGAACGCGCATTTTTTCACACACAAAAGATAATCATTATTAGTGAAATTTGTTTCAAACGAATTCTCCATTCCCAGCGTATACTCTAACACAGGTAGACCAAAATTACCAAATCATCTTTGCCGACAGACACACGGAGTATTTCAAAAGGAATAAAAATGAGAAAAAAACAAGCATTAGTCGTGTCATTTCATTTTCAGTTCAGTGTAATGCATAATATTGGTTTGCTGCTGTGTGTATGGCGCGGTTTGTCGGCTTTGAGAAGAAAAAAAACACGACAGATTCAATTGTAGAAATAATAATAGAGGTAATAAAGAGGAAATATTATAATTATTAGAGGGAAGCAGTATGAATGCGCTATTACCATGTATTATTATTTCATTTATTTTTATTGTGCATTCCAAGTGAATGGATAAAAAGACTGGCTAAAATAAAAAAAAGAATGAAAGCATATCTGATATGCCAACATCATAAAGAGTGGAACATAAAAGGGGAGTTGACATGACAGGAGTAGTGGCGGTGGAGATATGTTGAAGGGCTTGTGTGTGTGTTGTGCGGGACGGGACCCCCGGTGGACAGCTTGTCCACGTCAAGCTGTGACCAAGATGAGATCCCGTCTCCACCCTAAATTATTAGCTTCCCTGCCTACCACAAAATATATGACAATGATGGCAATACAATAATGAATGCCTTCTCTCTCGCTCTGAGTGTTCACTGTGCTTGTGCTCACAAATAAATGGAAGCAGCAGCGGCAAGGCAGTTGTTGTAATTCATGATTTCATAACTAAAACCAAGTATGTTGATTAAGGATGATGATGATAGGAGTAATGATGAAAGAAAGTCGAGTCATCTAGAGGAAAATCTTTTAAACAAGATGAGGTAACGAGATTTCCAGTGCTTGACTGTTCCGTAACTATAATAAATAAGGTGAGGAATGTTATCTTCATTTACTGAAATATTGTTTAAAATTTCACAATAAGAGCCCACACAGACGCATTGTATTATGTAGGTAAACCAAGTTAGCGTGTGACAGGATGATGATGATTTTTCCGCATTTTCTCTATCACATTGAAGTATGCCGTGTGCTTTGTTCATCCCACAGTATATATTATGTCTTGTCATTTTTCTCTTGTAATAATCTCCTTGTTTTTCTATTGTGCCAGCAGACTGACAACAGGAGGCTCTCATGAATATCTACTTAGCAGGATAATATACACACATTATTTGACACCAAGTCAGTTTCTACTGTCATCTCACTTGTATTCTTATAAATTATAAATAAATGATCTCTCGTCTCAAAGCAATAAAAATAATGCATCATCGCACTGCAACGTATCTCTGTAAATGCTGCTAATGTGTGAGAAAGTACAAGTTGAATTTGAGTCCACTAAAAGTGTTGTGTGTTCTCCTCCCCACTGCGACTAATCCATCTTGTCGTCATTATTTACGCTGTCAATTGTGTCAATATATGTCCACATTCAAAGAGAAAAAAGAGAACACTGTATACCATATCATTACTGCTTCCCAAGAAAGACAGCGACATTGTAAAACTTACACAAAGTATTGTTATTGCTGTCACCCCATCCTCTGGATACCTATGGAGAGATCAATGTGTGTGGCAAAAAACGCAAACAAAAATGTGTAAAGCATTATTGTAGCAGTGGTTCATCATCCCTGAGTTTCTGTGTAAGTCGAAAAAACATCTTAAAATCTCAACTCTGCTCTGCAGCAGTCATTTTCAGTTTCAAAGATTATTTGCATGGTTGCATTTTCTACAAAATGGAAAATCCCTTTACTTTCGCTTCAGTAACCTGTAAACACCATCGCCGCCACAGCAGCGACTTAGTATAATATCATCCTACAACAACGATACTCCCTCGAACTGCTGCCATTAAGGATGATGATATCTAATAATATTATTTATAAATACTACTTTGGTACAGTGCACTGAACATTTGACTGTCTGATGTTCCACACCGACTCGTTTTTAAAAGTTTTTTTAAAAGGTGGTGGTAAATGGAGGACACGGACACACCAACAAAAAGGTGTAGTAGTAGGTCTTCCTAAAATATTATGATGATAATATCCACTGCTGCTGGTGCACCATAATAAAATAATCTTCTTCCATTTTGCACACATCACACAACAACCAGCAATTTTATAGCATTCTATTAGCAGGCATTATTACAACTGCTGCTGTCAATGGACCACCGGAGATGACAGGAGCCTTCAAAAATATAACATCCATGTAGATTTTTAAGCTGATATGTTGTTGCTTTGCTGCTCATTTCAAAACTTTTTCATCAACGTCATCATAAAATTCCCGCTGTGTTTTTCAAACAACAGCAACAATATAGAAAAATGACAATGAATGAATGGATCACTTTGGTTCCGTGTGTGCTTATAATAACTTTTGCTTGTGTATTCTTTACTGGTGTTGTTTTTGCCTCCCTGACTTTTGGAACTTGACGTGATAGCGTCATCGTTAGCAAACCATCATTATTGTGTGTGTGGTTGTCTAGCTGGCTAAGAAAACGATGTGTCGTGTCGTGCTTCATCCATTCATCCAGTAGATCATCATTATCATTATTGTAAAAGCGGCAACAAATAAACACTTTTTTCTAGTTTATTCATTGTTCCATTTATTGTTATTATTATTACCTCCACATCATCATTATTACCAACCTGGTATTATAGCAATATTAATAATTTATACACGAACACGGCAGGACAGTAGTGTGGATGAATTTATGCAGGATGGAACCAACAAGGCGACTTTTGGAGGAAGATTACCAGCTAAAAAAGTATTTTGTGCATAGTATGCACTGCATAGTGCAAAATGCAATATAGACTCGACAGGTGGGCACATGATCACCTGTAGACATTTGCTTTCGTTTCGTCGTTTTCATGTCATGATACCTCCTCCGACGCTGACACTATATGTTGCAACTATACACTACTCTTCAAGAATCATCATCACAAAGAGAAAAAAATGCATTGCTTTCTTCTGTCTGTGAAGTGAAGCCAAAAATTATTATTATTAATACATGATTTGCATTACGTTTAATGAAAGTATAATAGTACCATTAATTTTACTGTCATTAGCATAACATCGACCACGCACTGTAAACGAGGCTTGCAATAACAATTAAATAGCAATAAAAAATGTACCAGCAGAAACCAAATCTCATATCACATCAAATAAATATTATATTATGCATTACACTGCTTATGTCAGGAAAGTGACAGGTGCGATGTG
>JAHZMZ010003478.1:0-10302 GCA_027743805.1 Lepidocyrtoides sp. E14 | reverse complement strand
AGAATAAACATGTCCTTATCTGAGAAGACGGTAGTATTTATTTCAGAGACCAAAGTACAAGCAAGTTCTATAGCTCAGTGGAGAGCATGTCAGATCTAATGACAAGGTCCCGGATTCGTCCCCGGTAGAACTCATGCCGTATTTTTGGTTCTGAAATGATTTAACACGCAAGCGTATTCCTTTCTTTAAAAACCGGCGTGTTCTTTTCTTTCAACAGAAGTTTCAATAATTCCCTTCATTTGAATATTAAACTTCCCTTCCTTGTGCTTGTGTAGTCTCTTCCAAATTATCTATCTCTTCTTCTAATTTGAATTCCCCAACCCAGACTACACAAATGACCATCTTTCTTTACGCCGACAGTATTAGCTGCTCAAATTTTTCGTATGGAATTGGTTGTAGTGTTGATATCAGTTTGTACATGTTATCGTTTCGATACGCATTGCTGAGAACAACAGAAGCCAAAAGTAACGAGCCCACAGCGAACTGTAGACTAACAGACTGGCAAAAATTATTCATAAAGGGATCCCCTTGTTCCAAAAGACATTTAAATGTAGCGAATAACATTTTTTGCATTGCTGACTGATAAGAATATTTTTGATTTTGGTTGTTCATACCAGCAGCGTTTGAGACTGACATGGCTATTGTAGTAATGCCGGAAAGAAAAGGCACCAAAAGTAGTAATATTCCACAGAACATCCATACCCAAGCGTCATAAGCTGCTGTGAGAGCGACAAAGTCCAGACCAAAGTAATTGGGCCGCCCACAACTTACGAAACGAAAGGATTCAGTGGGCAGTGAGAATGAAATTGGGAAGTATTGCCAGTGTGCACCTCTAAATTTTGGATAGAAGTAGGTGAATGAAATTTGTACGTAATTGTACATTTTAAATGGGTTTTCTTCGCGTAAAAGTTTATTCTTGCACCGAGAAGAATAAGGTGATAGCTTAGTAGTAGTGTTGCCAAGCATCGCATGAAGTATTTTGGAATGACCTGAGTAAAGCAAACTGCTTAATGAATTTTGTTTTCCGGTTGAGACAAACTGACTTTGAGATTTAGTTTGAATCTTGATGTCATCGTCACAAGGAAACACGTGGTCCATCAATGATTTCTCTTCGACACTACCAAGCTGGTATGGCTCGTGAAACCAGAAAGCAGGTCGTTTGTTTTTGCAAAATTTCTCAATTTCGTCAATAGCTCTATTTAATGGGGTCATTCCCATTGAATGAAATCGGTGCTTAAAATTTTTGAACTCCATAAGCCTAATGACATCATCGTTTTCATTAGGAATAACTATTAGAAATAATTTAGTAATTCCTCCCGTTGCAAATTCAACTTTTGTCAATGGAGGTTGCATTTCCACTGTTGCTAGCAAAGCCGTGTTTAACGTGAGCCCAATATCTCTATCTGATTCTGATATGAATCCTTTATCATGAAGCATCTGCCAAGACCAACGAAAGATATTATGAAAATTATCCCTAACTGGTTCATTTTCAATGTTTCTATCATTATTCTCCAACAGTAAAATGTAATATTGGGTTCGAGCTGAGGAAGGAAATATTTTCAGCATATTTTCTCTTCTCACGATTGGATGAACTCTCGACCACAGTAAAGGCTGATAGCTGTTTATTCCAGAATAAAAGTCATAAATGAGCGAATATGTAATCTGAAGTTCGGGAAGTATATCCACATGAAATTCACAGGTCCAAGGTTTGCTGTTTGATGAGAATTTTATGTAGTCAATGAGCGAGCAAATAAAGCGATTGTAGTAAGTGTTTGTGGCTAATTGGGTATAAAAAGGCGACAAACACGGACCGCTTCTTCCAACAGTAACACTTTCTTCCAGATTTCTTAGGTATAAATGTGTTGAATTAAATTCCAATGCAGAGTTAATTCTATCTGCATGGATAATGTATGCACGATTAGTTATCAGAACTGGGTTCCTAAATGGCTTGAAACTGATATAATGATACACATAAGTAGTTGAGACGTGACCAATGCAGTTTTGAAACGGAGTTAGCAGTTCATTTAAATTTTCAATTGTTTCAATATCGTAGCTTTTATTTTGTTTTTGTTGCCCTGGATGACGAAACGAAATCTCATAAAATGTAAAATTTGGATTCAACTGGGTTTTTGGAAAGCAGAACTCTTTTCGTTCACTGTGTTTATTTTTAATACATTTAAAAATATTTAATACAGGGAAAGAAGAAATCAATGAAAAAATTAGGAGGAATAAAAGCAGTGTAAAATGTAAAATTTTCGTCATGGAGATTTCCTACAATTAGTTAAACTTTTGCTCTCGTATCTGCTAAGTATCTATGGATACACTGACGATTTAAAAACAAATGTCGATATAGGAGCAAACAGTTGGATTGAAATTTAATTTATTTTACCTGTGATTATATTTCGTTGAGTGAGGTAGTTTTATCCTTCAAAAACTTACGTAAATTCTATGTTAGTCATTGGCACTCCAGTCTGATTGAATAGTATTCTGTCGTGTCAATTCCTACATAAACATGTAACATGTTTCAACCGCTAGTCGATACTGCATAACTGTTTGAGACAACTTGGAACATTTTGGACAATGTAAATATTTCGTATTGTCACCCGTTAAATGGTGAGTAGACGCATAGGTATACCTGATCTCAAGGTACCGCGAGTTCCAACATTTTGAGTTAAAGTTCTCATTTCATTTAGGAATATTTAGACATTTCAATAATAGGTAATTATTATTATGATGAAATGAATATTATGACAAGATTTCACTATAAATTTTTAGCAGAAAATGAAGCACTTACGACTTAAATTACGTATTAAATACATTTACTGAATCAAAATAAATCTTTTTAAATGTTTTTACGATATCAGAATCAAATAAGTTATGCATAATTTACATTGTATAATACACAGCAGTGAAGTTTGAATACTATAATCGTGTCGATTACGCAATTCAAAGTTCTTAATAGTGACAAAACACTGTCTCATTCTCGGATGTGTTTCGGAATTTCTAGTTAATTATCACAGTTTAAACAATCCCTATTCCCTATTATATTTATTTCGAAAATCCAAGAGAATTATACGCAGGCGGAGGATCATTAACTGCATAGTAAGAAAACTGGGTAGATGGCGTAACCGTGGTAGTCCATACATTTCCTTCTGCGTTTGTATGACTTGGTTGAATAGTAGAACCACTTTGAGTTGAATTTATGTTCGTTGAACGGGGGGGATAGGGTTCTAAGCAAAATGAATAATATTAGCATTAGAAATTTAATGACTTTGAGTTAAATCGGTAGTTCAGGAATATGCATAAAATTTGTACTGCAACTTACGAGCTACCACGACAAACTGAGGTGTAATTCCTTGAACAAATCCACCATTATTTGTGACTGCATGTTGTCCATGTGATACACAACATGCTCTTAAGCAGGCAGCGAAGATCACAAAACACAAAAGAATAGCTCCTACCGTTAATAATGTTTGGAGGTTTTCGGACATTTTTCACAAAATTGTCAAATAAACTGCAACTTTAAGAATGGATGTATGTAATTAATTAAAATTGCATCTAGATATTTTTGCTCACGTAAAATTAAGTCTAGTTTCTATTAGAAACGCTTTGGCTCAATAATACTGTAGAAATAATATAAGCTGTACATACAAACGAAAAAGTGGAGCTTTGTAGCGTCTAAACACACGGTGCAAATGAACTTCAGCATTGATCAAATTTTATCACCTTATGATTTTGAGATATCAAGTTCTCTCGATGATAAGACAACACATTATTAGGAAACAAATGAAAAATATTACTTATCATTACATTACTATTATTGTGTGGTGTGGCATTAGCATGTGATTTAATTACGCATACGTCAACCTTTGCTTGCGCATATGATGACCATCTTTATCTGCTACAGATCTACGTGTACATCATAAATCGAAACAGCAATTAACCAAATATTATCGCAGGTCTGGTGCGTATTTGTGATGCCATTGCCAATTACTATCACACATTTCAAATCACATACACAGTTGAGTACAAATCTCATGATAATGTTTGACATGGAGGATATTAGTCATTTGTCGTTATCAAGAAGACTGAGCCATCTGTATTAATAAAAGGACAGCTATTTTAACTCGAACTGTGGGGTAGACTTGCATTGTAGCTCATCAAGAAGCAGCAAATTGACCACATTTTTCAGTACAATTTCTTCCATACTCATTGCAGTGAAAGGTTCAATGTATGTACACGAACCCAAATTTATTTTTAAAACCGGACATGCCTTGCTAAACATGCGATACCAACGATTTCTCATGGACCTGTTGCACTTTACGATTTTCCGGTTTGTGGACAAGGAAGCACTGTAAATCCACCCAAGATTACCGTAAAGTGACGTAATAAGTATAAAAGTAATGGCAACAAAACCACAACAACCCAATATAAACGGAGTTCTGTAAATATGCGTAGTTCCGGACACGTCAATCGCTATAAATACCACGAGTGTTTGACTTATCATAATTCCAACTGCGAGAAAGAACAGCGCATAATCCGAGTATATTTGACAGAATGCTTGCAGCATCAGTTGAACTTCTCTTATGAAAAATGTTGAGCGAGGATGAAAAACGTATTTGTTTTTTGATAAAAGGGATGCGTAACATTTAACGTAGGAGCAGAAACAAAATCCTTTTATCATTGCAAAACTGCAGAATTCCATGGGAATGGTAAATCCAGCAATGATGAAAAGTGTACCGCCCAGAGAAACCAGTGTCCGAGCAAATATTTCTTTTAATGTCCAGATATTTTGGGGTGAAAACATGACTTTGTTATGTAGGTGGGAGCACTGAGGAGACAAAAAGTATCCAGGGTATATGGTGAAGCAGGGATAGAGAAAAATGTTAAGGAACATGAATAAACTTGTGTGATGAGTAAGGCACAAAAGTTTAGAACAGAATTTAACTAGCGATCCAGCCCGGGAATTGGCTCTTATGGTTTCTCCAATGAAAGCTATCAAAAACATATTTTCAATTAAGTAAGTATTAAAAAAACTTTCAGAGATAATTTATAATCTGTATATTTCAAACCTCTTCTATGACGTCTTTCAAACTTGACCATGCAATTGAACAAGTTGGCAACTTCTTCAGAATGTTTTATAGCGATAAATGTTGGAACACTGACAGCAGGAAAACTAAAAATAAGTAATACTTCGTGCGCTTTGTTCATTGAATCGGACCATTTCCAGTTTGTCAAAACTTGAAAATTTGCAACAGAATAGTAGAGACATAAATAAATAAAGAAAACGATGCATATTCGGCGATCTTTTGAGATTTTTACTTGTAAACGGTCACAATTATGGTTCCATTCAAATAGGGATAATTTATAGAAATTTGTTGATCTTGAGACAGATGCACAAGTAGCGCTGAGTCGACCTTCCAGCAGTTCCATAACGCTTGCAACGTTTGAAAAGGAAATTCCCAAGGAGTGATAATATGAGGCGACTGTATGTTAACTTTTTAGTAAAAAAATAACTATGATTATAATTAGGTAATCATGTTAGCTTCTAACAGATTGAAAATATTTTTATAATACCGCCTCTTTTTATTCTATTAGGGACAACACATAAGTACGGCAGCACCTTTGGTCGTTTCCATAAGCACTTTCTCTTGCAAGAAAATTAAATTTATGAAATTATTATATGCATCAACAAGGTAAAATATTGATTTTAATAAAGTAAATGAGTTACACAGTGTGCTGTTGTAGCTTGTATTAAGCTGACAGAAAACCTACTTCATCTAAGTAAAGAGAGTTTTCACTCGTAATTAATATTTCATACTTGTAAACTCACAGTGGCAGATAAGGATGGAATGTCTAATGTCAATGTTCCACAAAAATTGGCTTGTCATTTATTCATATAAACTCACATACATACATAATTCATACCCATATTATGGAATAAACCAAGAACAGTGGCTTGCTTTCTCTAAACACTTTGACTGTAATTTAATTATTTTACCATTAATATTTTCCTTGTTTTCTTAGCATTAATCATTATTTTCATGGACAAGGTATCACTATGACTATACGTTATGATCACAAGCTGGCATAGTGTTGCCAAAATCAATTTAAAATGGAAATGTCAAAAACCTATATTCTGAAAATTTTCCGGTTGCATCTAAAAACTGTTTTACTAGAGTATTAACCATGATATCGGTCATGAAAAGTTTGCAACCGTCCTTTCTGCATTGTAAATGATATATTTTGGTAATAAATGTAACTATTGTCAACAAATCTAAAAGTCACTGTGCATTCAAACATTCAAAATAAATAACTGTTAACCATGTGACAAATTCAAGGGGCTTTGCTTGTCATGAATAGCAAATCCAATTAATAGTCACAGCCAATGCTTTACAGTGACAAAAATATTGCGGTTAAAGTATTAGCTCCAAAAGAACATAAGAAATGAAATTTCTCTTTGCAATCGCATGATATATTTAGATAATACGTTTTGGCGAAACCCCACACTACTTTTTCTGTACTGATGTCCGTCTGAAATATATATGTGACTGTACAGATGTCCTACGCTTATGTTCTTACGAAGCAAGTGAACTACTAGGAAATTAGATGTTTATCTCAAAGTTTTTATATCTAGCTAGCTAAGCTAGGGAAAACAAACAAAATGCTCATGAATGCATAATCAATCATTTGCTCAATACCACGTTCTGGTTGGAAATTGTGTTTCTTAAATATTAAAACCTAGTTGCAGATTTTACTCAACAACTTAATCCGTGAAATTAAAGTGAATGCGCGAATTATTATTACATCATAAAAAGTACTGCAAATGAAAAAGAAGTTTGAACGAAATCGGAATTTTGTGTAGTTTCAAAATTTGTCGTTGCTGATGCTTGAATAAAAATCTCCGTCTGCAACACCATCTGCATTGAATTTATTCATTTTGGGTGGTAAATACTTGTCATATCTTTCTACAACTGATTCTTAACTATTTAATTGCGCGATTTCTCTGCTTTCACTTCAAACAGTGTATGGTATGCGGGTGGATCTTCTTCACAAGTCTCTACTTTTTCCTCACCATTCGGTACCGAAATTCTTGAAGGAATAGGTGACGTCCATGGATTGCCGACAGAGTTACCACCATGTTGTGCCATGCAAGTAAAGTAATCGGGCGGGCTTGTACATGGTACAATGTAAATGGGTTCTGAAAAGTTATAACAAAACATGTTTTAATTTACTACTGATTTAAACTCTCACCTCTTTAAAGATTGAAATTTCANCGGGCTTGTACATGGTACAATGTAAATGGGTTCTGAAAAGTTATAACAAAACATGTTTTAATTTACTACTGATTTAAACTCTCACCTCTTTAAAGATTGAAATTTCAAATATAAAACTTACCCTGAACAGGAGCTTCTACTTGGATTATGGGTCGGCGCTTAGTTTGTTTATATCCACACCGGCGACAAATACAGCACGCAAGTAACAGTATCGCCACAGGGATATAAGGTAGAACTAATAGCCAGTTTTTGTACTCGGCCAAATAATCGCCCGCATCTTTTGAACCACTGTTAGAAATCGTTTGCCAAGTTGAAGCATTTGCATTTTATTGCAAATCTTATTACAATTCCTGACCATGGTTTCTAAATCTATGCCGTTTCTTACATTTCTTCGTCCGCATCCTCTGTAGGGGTACTGGAATAATCTTGAAATATTGACTGACCTCTTAAATTTTCTGCCTGTTCTTGTTGACCTTTTGCCTGTTCCACATTAAAAATTAGTATTCCTAATGCTGGTATCAAAAAGCTATGATTTACTAGTGTGACGGCTTTTCTTGCCGGTGTAGCCATTTCCAAAACAAATTCGGAGATCCAAGTTGCATGAACAAAATACAATTTAGGTATGAAGATGATTTTCACATTTGCAGGTATAGTACCCTATATAAATAGATGGAGTTTTTGTAAGTGTGAATTAAAGGTGCAGACTACACTTTTTGGATAATATGCCAAAGTGCATGAGTTCAAGCGTATAGTCAACTCAATTAAAAACGTGTGTGGACCAAAAAAGTGATAAGCGCAGATAAACGAGGCACTCGTGGAAAAAGTAATAAATGTCTGGTAATTAGACTTCGGAGGGTTGTACTGCAATAATATCCACTTGTTGATATCAACTACTACTTGTCTGAAATTTTTGTTTCAACAAGTTTATGTAAGTGTTAACGGTGCTTAAATGGAGAACGTGCAAAAAAAACATGTTATTGAACAATTATCTTTACTCTAAACCTTTTAAGCCATTTACACGAGTATTGAGTACAACAACTTGATTTCACAAGCCTTCATATTGGCTTAAAAAAATACTTTTACATAACAAAGATGAAAAGAATTCATATAGTGCTAGTACCGGTAGTTTTAATTTGACGTTTAATTGACGTGAAAAACAGGGGAAGTAGAAATGGACTGTATTTCCTAAGGTCACTTGTATATGCTAACATTGCTAACACGTCACATATTTTATAATGCCAAATGTGTTTACTCAAGAATAGTTTACTGAACCGAAATAAAATCCCGCATAATCTATTGGATTTCTGAAAAGACTATAGCATTGTGTTTTTAGAAGCGCCGCCGTAAATTAGTAGCAAGGTGTTAATAGTAGATAAAAAAAGGTCAGTCAATCACTGATGGTCTTTTTGTCAGCTAACTTTTCCATGTTTATTTGTAATTACATTGCCACTGCATCTAGGTAATCTATCAAAGAGGATATTTTACTTTGAAGTAGATGCATGAATACTGAATGAATGAAAATGTCTTTTTGGTGCAAATTAAAGAAATAAGAATGGTGCATATATATAGTGTACACCATGGTGCAACTAAAATCGTAGAAACATTTATTACCAGTTTGCTAATTATGTACATATTTTTCACAACCGATGAGCACAACCATGATTTCAGTTGGGTAGACTTAATAAAGAGATTAAAATCGGGAACATTAAAACTAAATACTTGACAGTTTTACAAAACCGCGAAAAGCTAGCAAATCATCGTCAGAACAAAATCTCATTTAATAATATTTCTTAGTTGGAACATGGAGTTGTTTCGGTAACAATATCACAGCTTGTTTTAATTATTCGATAAAATTATTTTTCTACAATGTAAATTTCTGCATTATATAAAATCTAAATAATTATTTCTAAAAATTATTGTTCAATTTTTCTTTATTGAATGCACTAATAATGCGGAGGAGAAAATAGGTTATCATCAGGCTCAGCTTTTCTACTTGGAGGATCAACAAAGTACACTCTTCTTGACAAAGTAGGAGACGTTGCGTCTGTAGTAATTGTTTCATCTTGTCCATACTTTTCTTCCAAACGTTTACGTGGGGTAATAATGGTAACGGCATCTGCTGCTGAATAATCTTCCTGTTCTCTTTTGATATTTTGATTTTGTAATACTGGATTAATTTTTAAAGGCGGAACGGAGTAGTTGGGTTGATGAACCATTTCTATAGAGTAGACTTCCTGACTTCTCATAGTATCATAATTTCCATTTTCGTCAGGGACTTGCTGATGATGATGAGTAATTGTTGTGACAGTTTCCGGCTCTAAAAATCAATTAAACAAACTCAAATGAGATTTCAAAAGTAATATTTTTGGGTGTGTAAAGCTATGTACATTTTTATTTTTGCTTACGTGCAACAACAACGATATTTGTGGTAGGGTTTTTTCGAACTTTACAGTATCTGCAAAAGCAGCAAGATGCAATGAGAACGGCTGCTAACCCAAGAGCGACAAATATTCCAAAGGATACACCACCAAAATGACAGTTGCATTCTGACTCGTGCGAATGAACGGCTTTACACTTTTCTTGGTGATGTTCATGGTCATCAGGAATGTCATTACAATTCCTTCAATTTTAATTATGTCGTAAATTAGCTCGTCAAATTATTAAAAAGTACACTTTTCAATGAAAGAATCGTTTGTATTTTCAAATAATTGAAAATCAAAAGTTAAAATACAAAATTTCAAAAGACTATGTTCTTACATGTGACAGTATTTTTCACATTCATGGTGATTTTCATTGGTATGGGTTTGCGAATTTATTGGAGCCACGTTGATAGATATAATCAAAAATACAGCAGCAACTAAAATTTTTGCTGAACCCAACATTTTATCTTCACTGCTGAAATACTTCGTTTTGTATAAAATTGCTAATAAGATGATTATTGATTAATTTATCTCAAAAATACTCAAAACTACACCACTAATACATTTAATATCGGATTCGAGATTTCATGTGCAATAAACAGATG
>JAHZMZ010003477.1:0-25069 GCA_027743805.1 Lepidocyrtoides sp. E14 | reverse complement strand
TTCAGTAGCTTCCAAGGTAAGTATCCGTAAACAGCACTGTTAGCAAATCCGGTTATCTAAGAGTGTTTCGAACAAACAAACAGAGAATAAAGTGGGTTTATCGAGTTTACCGAATACGTATGTATTTATAACATTTAAACAAACCATGGCGACGATTCGAACCCCAAATTTGTGAACTTTGTCTCCATGAGATATAACAGATATCATGAAGAAAATTCCCGTTATTAGGAGGATCAAGCAAGCGCAAATATGATACGCCATATCCTTAAGGTACGGTACAGAAACGAATGCACGAATCAAAATAACAGTTTATTTTTTCAATTGTCTAATTTATGTACTTAATATGCATTATTGTCTCAAAGGACAAACAAGAAATTTTTTTTTTTTTTGCAAACTTACAAACTTTATGTGAGAATCTTGAATAACGAGAAAACCAAACATTACAGCAATGACCCATAAAAGAGAAAAGGAAAAGAAAATAATGACAAAGGCCAAAAATGCCTGATCCCTTGAATCATGTATATAAGATGTTGCTGTTAAAATAACGTTCAATAGTCCTAATGCCTAAATTAAAATATTCACATTTACAACTCTTTCATGTACCAAAAAATGCTTCACACGTAAAATCTTTTTCTCTGTGTTAGCTCTATCATTTGTTTTTCTTACCACTGTGACTAGTTTCAATCTACCTATGAAGTCAAAAAATATGTCTGAATTAAAGCCAAGATGCATTTTGTCTTCACTTTAGCTTGCAAACAATATTGACACACAAAAAATGGATTAATAACTGTAAGTTTTGCTTTAAATTATCGAAAGCTAGTGACCACTTTGCTCGTTTTCAAAATGATAAAAACGGTTATGAAGAACTCAGAGACAATTATAGTTGGTTTCGCACTCATCAAAATAAAACTATTCCTTTCAGAATTGAACGAACTACTATGAGGACTACTGGTTTCTTTATGTTTTTTATAAATGTTTGCTCTTTTGGCTAGAGTTTGGCAAAAGACCACAGATATTTTAATACTGACTGAATAGTTATCAGCACAGTAAATTAATGAATTTGTGGGCAGAAGGAACTTTATCTTATCAAATTATGATAGTGAAGGGAGATAACATTAAACTAATTGATGCCACTACCGGAAACTTGAAGTATGGTGCATTAACACACAACGAAAGAATATATGACAGACTGACTGCTCGGACGATGAAATAAATACATTCGCATTCATTACTATATAACGGCTAAAAAAATATATATAAATATATATAATGTACATATATATAATGTATATTATATATATTTATATATATTTTTTTAGCCGTTAATTACTATATAGGTAATTCGATTCCCACGTCCTTTAGCCCGTTCAGTTCTTATATTCATTCATATTTGCCAGTCAATCTGTTTCAATTTAAACCTTCATGGTATCTCATATAATTTATACTTTAGTATTATGTATATGTTCCCAACTAATTACCATCACAGGCATTGTTTAATGCACATGCATGGACATTCACATCAGTTAACGTTAAATATGTGTATATACCTAGTTGATATTTTGCATTCATATTACATATATGATCAAGTGATCAGGAATCAGTTCTCAAACGTAAATCGAACTATCCCGTCCTAACACACAGTTAGTTGTGTTTAGGTTACTCAACTTTCTTATCATTCCATTTGTGCTGACACGCTTCATACTCATCATTCCACAATGAAAGTTGTGCGAGATAAAAAGATGTTTACATTTATGTTTGCAAAGTAACTACTATCTAAGCTCTTAGTATTTAAGGATCAAGTATTCAGCTTCCATTGATAAACATAAATTGGCTACAGTGTAGAATGAAAGGAAATATGGATAATTTCAGTTCATCAGAATCAAAGAAATTTAGTACTTTCGGCGAATTGGAAATAACAAAGTTTAATGCAAGCGTTTCATGTGACCTTGGTCTTCAATATTTTATTAGATACTATTGGTACATATATATGAAGTCACGATGAACTATAAAAATCCTCGCAGTCGACGAAAAATAAAATAAAATTTGGTCAGTTACAGTAAGCGAATAAAGTAGCTAAATAAAAATTTCAGTGCTAACTAAGAACATTGGCTCAGCTTTGAAGGACCACATACCATTACGCAGCAGGAACCGGTGGTGGCGAACAGAATAAAATTTCATTTAGAAGTATTTGCATGATGTGAAAAATTGAAGATATGTATGTAATTATAGTTTTTAAACAATGAATAAAAGCAGACTGACTACTATTGCCAGTTTACAGACACTTTTACTCGTAAAAACCATTGCGAAATTGCATCTCCACAGCTCGTATGGATAATGTTAGAATATTGATTTTTATATGAAAATAACTAGTTCTCGGATTTGGTTTTAGTCAAATGACAATGACATAGTCAAGTTTCTGAATAAGCAAAAAATAGTCTAAGTTGCAGGTCAGATTTGAGTGCAAATCTTAGCTTTTTTTTATTTTTCAAGGCGAAGCAATATAGCACTAGTAGTGCACATTAATTATTATTGTAAGTATACAAATTTTACTTGGGATACTTGTAGATTTGATGATGTTATTGTATTAAAGTCGGCGAAAAGTTTTCGTTATGATTTTAGCCTTTTCAAATGTATACGTTGTCGTGCGCAATAGCGGCGTCTGTATGCCAGCCTACCTTGACATCCCAGCCGCTTCCATCTTTTACCACATGCCTTAGCTGCCTGACATATGTTTCCTCCGTTTTTCTACATAATTCGTGCAATCAGTAAAAATTTCCAATGAAAGAAGAATATATGAGCTTCATTTTAATTTTTCAAAAACGCCCATTAAATATTTTTGATCCTTTTTGTATATACCTTCAAATAATCCAGGAAAAAGGCTATGAAGACATTAGGAACTCTGCTGCGCGTATGCGCTTTCATTTTGTTCTGTTCGTTCTCTCTCTGGGGTTTAGCCATAATATTTGCATCTGATCCTGGAATTGGTTTACAACAGAGTTTTGCCTTTTTACAGCGAATAACGCAATTCATATCCAAAAGATCTTGTTTTCTCTTCCTCAGCAGATCATCATGCTTTGGACAACCAGGTAATGTCAGAAGGACAACACTAATGTTATCAAGGCTGCCCTACTCATAATTATTTTTTGTTTCAATTGCACAAATTGTCAGTGCATTCTATTCTAATACCATATTATTAGATTACTTTTTCAGTTTTGGTAATGTAGCTGTAGTGCTTTAGCTGCACTGTAAATACATTACCTTTTTGAGACAGCGGTCTAGAACATTGTTACAAACTGTCCTGAGATTTTTTGTTTTAGTCATTTGACTTCTAATGAAAGTTACTAGCTCAAAATTTGACATGACATCAAAGACTCCATCGCAAGCTAGAACGATAAACTCGTCCGCTCGGTTATTTCTCTCAATTACAGATACGTCGGGCTGAGGACTTACCACTTGATCACACTGTCCCTTATTTGCATTATTTTTATAATCAAAATCTCCAAGAGCTCGAGACAAAGCTAGGCACCCATTCACCCTACAAACATGTGGGTATAGTTGTAAGTTAAAGTCAGCATTTTTGCGCTATTGTGAAAGTTCTTACTGTTCATAAAATAACAATAAACCTATTTCTTCGAACATGTCCTCCAGCAGCTTCTATTCGTTTTTTCTCAGCTTTTAATTTTGGTTTGTGATCTTTTGTAGCAAATTCAATTCTTCCATCTCGACAAAGGATTGCACGAGAGTCCCCACAATTAGCAAAATACAGATTGGTCTGGGAAACTAGTACACAGACAGCCGTAGTACCGCTTTCGTCATCAATATTTTTATTTTTTTGCATTGTATTGTCTAGCTGTAGAAAGCTCTCTGTGATACCATCTATGATGCGTTGCTGTTGCACCATTTCATTACTGTCTGGAAGGTTTCGTATTATTTGTTGTAGTAAATTCTTTGAAGTGTATGAAGAAACCTTTCGTCCACAGTGACCATCAAATACACCGGCGAATGCCCAGTCCTGAAAATGGCCTGGCAATGCCAATGACACGCTATAGGAATCTTCCATCGTTTCTCGCCAACCCTGCATCGCCGCCATTGCATAACTGAATCTATCGCCGTCTTCGCTAGCATTGATCTTTTTTGTTACTGGAACTGATTTTTCTTTGCCCATGTTTGTATAATATCCTGCTTACTATTTACGTGAAAGGTTTAAATTAATTACAGTAATTTAGTTTCTAAGTAGGTTGCGTCTCGTACGTCAGTCTTCATGCTGATGTATCTGAGATGTTGCATCACACTGGTATTATCATTCTTTAAAAATAACACAGACGTGTGCTAAATGACTTGATAAATATTGTATACTTATCAATATTACACTTATTACACAAACATCATTTAACAAAAACCATGACTCTGATTAGATCAGCTTGGGGTGAAGTAAGACTATCAATAAACCGTATCACTGAAAGGGTTCATCATGGCATGATTCATACATCATACATCACTCGCTAAATCGCTACAAAGTCATCGAATACAAACTAATAAAAATAATAAAATATTGCGAACTATTTATGTATATAGTACGTAAGGAGTTACCACTTTGACAAATCCCATCGAGTAATTAATTGCTGCTTTACGTGCCATGCAGGCATATACATGAGCTCATTTTGTGTTTTGAAGATTTACTACCTTGTGGAATGTTTTATACTATTAGGGAACCACTGTAAAGCCAGTATGTTGGATTGTTCTAAACGCTTTACCATAACCAATCGCATGAATGATGTTTCTTTGAACGCTATGACTAAATTTAGTGTGTGGAATAAGTATAGTGTATGTACATAATAATAACAGTAATAAAAATCTTAAGAATAAATAGTTAGTGAGTGAGGTTCATTCATTCCAACATTAATTTCTTCTTCTTCTTCCTACGATTCCATCATTATAAATGGTGACATCATCTTCATGTCATCATCACAAGATCAGACAATGTATATGACGACTACTGTAAGGTAATGAAGTCATTCCTTTACTCAGCTATAGCACACAAACAAAATTGAAGCCTTCTTAAGCTTTTCTTATTCTTCTAAGCTAGATATAAATGAAAATAAAATTACGACTGTAACAAACAATGAACTAATAGTGTAATATTTTTTTGTATCTTGTGTTACGTATCGAAATGCAGCATGAGTAATTGAGCATTACTTTTGTCATGTAAAATTTTGCACAATACAAACATATTAGCATATGGCATCACCCAAGCCTATTTTCCTGCCGAATAAAAATTAGGAATCTAGCCATATAACCTTCAGTGAGAATTTGTTTTTAGTCTTCACATTAGAAGTAAGCAAAGCAAACAAAAATCAATGTTTTCATAAATTATCTATATAAGCTTTTGTATATGCAACCAGCCATGGATGCATAGGATCAGATTTTAACGATGATGCTTGAAAAAGAAGAAGACAGCGATTCACATTCCTTTGAAAAATGTGTAAAAAACTGGACGGAAGGACAAGGACAATGGATAGGTACTTTATGCCATGCCATACCAATTAAATCTGGCAATGCAACAGACAATGAACAGAAGAGGATGGGCTGAGAGTATGAGTAAATACAACATTATCTAAAACGATGCAAGAGTTTTCTCTGCTACGAGGTTACTATTGATAACTTCATATAAGCAGCCGTCATCATAGCCCCAGGTAGTATTTACATCACTAACTGTCTGCTGGATTATATTTTTGTTTTTTCCAACTTCTCCATCTTCATCTACTATACTACCATCATCATCTCTGTTCTGTAGCTGACTCATTGTATGTACATTGTAAAAGCGAAATAGCGAGTCGGAATATTAGTACAAGTTGAGAGATGACGTAACGCTTTTTATCACCAGGATGACCCTGGAAATTCGTATGGTTAAGATGCTTGTTGCAGCAGCAAAACATCTAAATCTGATCTGACTTTTTGAACACAATGAGTATGGTACCATTATACCATTAATGCATCTTTCAAGAGCATTTATATATATTTGTGTTCATGAGTCAACGTGGAATATTTCTTATCTGCAGTGTTACAAAGGTAGTCTGGTCCGGCACATTCTGCATCGCTGTCATTTACATGAATAACATGAATAATATTATTTTATGCTGTACTTGGTAGAAATTCCAAAGCTTTTTGGCTTGTGACTATTCAAGACGAGATATTCAAGAAAAGAGGAGACCACGATCACGACTTACAACAAACAACGACTAGTTTTGCATGGATACTGGTTTTATGGCATAAGAATAAAACTGCAATACGGCATTCTTTTCCCAAGCTTGATACACGTGTGGTGAAGAATACCATCTCATTAGTTTGTGTGCAGTTAGTTAGCTGGTATAGTGCTGTGGTTCATTAAAAACAATTTGTGAGGTATTTTCTATTTGACACAACTCTGATTTTGCTTCAGTAGACAGACGACGAAGCTCTAGCTCTGTTACCTCAAAAAGTAATCGTTGACAGCCCCAAGAACGCTACTGACACTATTCTGCAGTGCCAAGTGACTAGCGGCCATTTCATTGTTTAGCCATACTAATTGCTTTTAAGGAGTAGCTCCGAGAGCCAAAGATGGGTTTGCAATCCAAGGTCGAGCTCCGGTTTGCAGCCAAGTACGTTTTTGTAATCAATAAATTGAATACGTATTATTGAATTGCATCATGCTTCGGATTGTATAATGTATTTATATGCACGTATTTCCATGTAGCGCCGTGTCAGTTTCAATTTCAATTTTGAAAAAGCTAGCTCCCGTAGGCATCAAGTAATTTGAATTCTTTTGTGTTCAGAAATCTAATTAACCGTGACTCCACTTCCAAATCGGATCCATTTTGTGTGATTCACTTGAAGCAACCCCATACAAATGAATATGTTGAAGTTGGTCGCACCGAACACATTGTTGACAATCTCAACCCAAAATGGAACATGAAGCTTGTATTGGATTACAGATTTGAAGAACGACAGGTATTTAATGCAAGGAACAAGGGAAATGTTTGGTTTCCTATATATTGTTATTCGATCTTTTTTTATTCATACAAGTACTTAAAATAGCACAAATTCAATATTTTAGCAAATAAAATTCACTGTTTACGACTGGGATGGAGACAAAAAAGATTTGTCGGCACATGACTTTTTGGGCAGCGTAGAGACAAGCTTGGGCGAGGTTGTTTCTGCAAAATATAGCAAGGTATAATAAATTAAATGATGCTGACGAAACCCACAACGCACACAACTTCATGTTTTAGGTGTTCATGGCTAATTAATTGATTGATCTATGCTGATTTTTACTTTTTTCATAGTTTGAAAAGATCCTTGAACTTCCCAAAAAGCTAGCAGGGAAGAATAACACCTCTACTCTGATAGTGTACTCTGAGGAACTTGGCAATAGCCAGGACACGTATCAACTTACTGTGAACGGTAAAGGCTTGGATAAGAAAGATTTTCTGGGGAAAAGTGATCCGTTTTTGATCGTGTCCAAACAGACTGATGATAATGAATGGACTCAGGTCTTCATAACCGAGGTCATTAAAAAGACTTTGGATCCTGAATGGCGACCAATCACTGGGGAGGTATCTGTCCTTACGGGGAAAAATCCAAACAGGAAGCTTCTGTTCCAAGTTTATGATCATGATAAGGATGAGAAACATGATCTCATTGGACAGTTTGAAACAACATTCCAAGAGCTAAGAAATGGTAGGAAACAGAGTCAATCAAGTGGTTATAATCAAACGATCAACACACAAAATAATTATTTTGAGAATGCTTCTTATTTGATTGTTTTACAGCAAGCAGCCGAAATGCTGCCAGTTTCCCATTAATTAACCCAAAGAAAAAGGAAAAAAAGAAGGGCTATGAGCATTCTGGGCTTCTTAATGTCGTTTCGTTGCAAGTATCGGAAAGAAATTTGACTTTTGTCGATTATCTTCAAAGTGGAATTCAGCTTCATTTCACAGTAGCGGTTGACTTTACTGCAAGCAACAAAAATCCAAGAGATCCGGCCAGTCTTCATTGCGTCATACCAAACCAAGATAATCAGTATACATTGGCAATCAAAGCTGTGGGTGAGTTGCTTAAATTGTTACTTCTACAATAAATTGATTAATAGCATTAATTTATTACGTCATGCATGGACAATGAAGTAGATTATGATGGTTTTATGCAAACGGTATTGGAGCGAATGAGTGCTGACTAAGCATAATATTTTTGTATTTCTTTTTGGCAGGTCGGATCATCGAGGATTATGATACGGACAAGTACGAAGATTTATTTATTTCAAATCATAAAATGATTTGTTTTCAAGATCAGTACACTAATATAATATATTTTGTATTTTTTGTATTTGTCAATCAGGTTTTGGTGAGTTAAGATAACCAAAATTAAGTTGAAAAAATTGAATATGAATTTGTGATCGGGCTTGGGCATTTTTCTCTAACAATTTTATCTTTTATTTTTTCATTAGACTTGGAAGCTACAAAGGAAGCCATTATAACGGCATCTACACTCCCGTTGTCAATTATAATCGTTGGAGTTGGCGACGAAGATTTTTCATCCATGGAATTCCTGGATGCTGATAAACGTGTACTGAAAAGTTCTACTGGGACAGTTGCTGCGAGGGATATCGTACAGTTTGTGGGTAAGTGCTAAGGAGGATGTTAATGGTCACACATAACTATCTTATAATATCATATCGTTATCGTTGTTGTAGGTGTTTCAGCATTTTTGATAAATACATTTTTATTTCAGCTCTACGCGATTTCTTGGGAAAGCAAGGAGAAAACCACGCCGCAGCCAGAGAAGGTCTGGCGAAGGCTGTGTTGGCTGAAGTTCCAACACAATTCATGCAGTTCATGTCTACCAAACAGATTACCCCATTGTAGATCTAGTCTATTTTTTGTCTATTTGTAAATTATTTTTGCTTTTTGAACCACAAATTCTTTTTATCCCTAATTAGATAATATCTAATAACATAATTGATTGATTTGACTGCTTTTGTACTGTACCAATAATATGAAACTTTAAAAGATAACATTCCCCAAGCACTTTTTTCAAATTTAGCTTGAAATGTTTACTTTGAGTCCCCCACCTAATTAAAAAAGTGCTAGGGTTAGTATATACAGAATGTTTGTAAATGTATAGCAATTGCTTTTAATTTGAGAACTAATGCTAATAATTATATGGCCAACTGAAAAATTCAGATGAAATGACAATCCTACCATTACGTGGAGAAGCCCCAGACTCGGTAGGACTGAGACGGGAAGTGCCAAACCAAGCTAACACTCGATCCATTCCTTATCGATTTTGCAGTTTTCTTTGCAAAAGCTGTGTGTAAATACCGACTGATGTGAAGGAGATTATACAAGCGAAAGTCGCTATTTAGGATAAAAGTGATTAAACTGCCATATTATGGGTGCATATTGCGTACAGTTGTCTTATACACTGTGCCTTAAAATTGCATATATAGGTACTTTTTGTGAAAATGAACTTTGATTTTTTGAACTACATAGGTATATGGAACAAATATGGATTTTTTGCTTATTGCTCTGTAATACATATTTAAACTAAATGGGTCATTTTATGAAATTTGGTTAACTAAATAAAGTAAAAAAAATAACAAGACATGTCTACAATATGCATTTTTATTTTTATTCAATAATAGCAAAAATGCATTTCGACCGGAAACTGTCAACTGTTGTGGCTTCTTTATACACATGTCTTTATCACCATTCTCCTCCATTCTGTCAAAATTTTATCTTGAATTCTGTGCTTCCTTTTGATTTCTAAGTCCATTGGATTCTAAATAATTGCCAATCATTGATATGCTCTCTCTCTCTCTCTCTCTTCATCAAGCTAATTATTTATTTATAAACTCAGTTTTTACATTTTTTCACTAGTTTCATCTGACTGCATCTGTCGACTTTATACAATGTAGGACAATTGCGAAACCGATTTTATGCCTGCTAATATTGCTAATAAACCAATTGTGTGCAAACGAATAATCGAACTGGTTTTGTTACAACGGTTTTATTAAGGTTTTTTTTTTACTTGTACATTATGTAGGCATAATAATATGTTCCAACTAAACTTTCTTAGTGAAAGAAAAATTTTGTTGCAAAAATGACATACCTAAATATACCAACCCTTGGGTGATGATGATGGGACCATGAGCATGGAAGTAAAACTATCGAGAAAGAAGACAAGCAGCATAGTAAAGTTTGAGACAGCCGAAGTGGAGTTGGACTATGCATTGTATTTACACAGATTGACACAAATGCAGATGCTGCTAATATAACTTTCCAAAATGCAACGAAATCTTTCGGGAAGTCTTCGTCATGTTCTCGGGAAAATGTTGCATGCAAGTTAGCACGGTAGGGAAATGCTACACGCACCGTATACACAGCTTTGCTACATAGTTGTTAGAATTTTGAGAATACTTGTTTGGTTGGCGATTTAATGGAAAGAATGGTAGTGTAATGGGCCGGAAGTTGTAGTCTTATGGTGGTACCATAAACAATCAGTAACATTATCATAGGATGTGGTCACCTATCTACGCATGCAATTTGCATGTTATAAGACAATAAAGTTGTTTCTGCTCCCTTGCATACAACATGCATAGGTATTTATTTGTCCGACGTATTTCCATTTGTTACATTTACGTCACCAGCAAGATGAGGACTATTACCCCGATTCCGATAAAAATATCGATTTCGATAGAAAATTTAGTGAGTAGATAAAAATATACATGAGTGAGTTGTGCGCTAATGCTCTATAAAATAAAAATGTAGTTTAGTGATACGTAAAGTAACATACCTACTTCAAGGTTCTTTTTTCTCACCTGTTGAAAGCCCAAATGTCTATTCAAAGGATTTGTGATATTAACTGAACTTTGATTCCGCATTAAAGGGAACTACTTGACGGCAGACCCTTTTGTAGTTTCTAAAACTGTAGTAAGTAATACATACTATGTATTTAACAATCTTATTTGTAGCTTTGTTGGCAAACCTGTGCCTGGTATATGGTATATATTTAGATGGGCACACCTCCCGCTGTTATGAAAGTACGTATTTTAAAGGATTTCTATTTTGAACTGTAGCATTTTATCATAGTGGTCTTGCGACGACAAATAATTAAGCAAATTGACGTCAGATATACATTAAAGTTATCCTGTTATTAACGGCAATGACGTGTGGTAGTGAATGAGGGGGTGGGACTGGAATTGACAGCAGTATATAGAGTCTCTTTAAAGACCGACGTCATAGAAGAACTGAAGAACTATTTCGTTAATTTATTATACCTACCTAGATGTAAAATTAACCTGTGAAGCTACATTATGCACAGGTACATTGCGATTACGGTATTTTAAAAGCTGACAATATTTGTGCTTTTCAATTTATTAAATTGCCACACGTAAACTGAATTGATGCTTCATAATAATACTTAGTACTTAGGTGAGTGAACCTTGTTGGTGCATTCTATGATTTTCCAACATTTTGTAGCACATCTTTCCATCTTTATGTAAATTTAAAGGGAGAATCTAAAAGACTCATTTCATTTTAGCAGTCTGTTCAAACCCTTGCTATCATGCATAGTAGACATCAATTACGCATACGCAAACATTTTGCGTGCAACATGAAATGTCAATAATTCATAGTCCTGAATCATGTCATATAAGGTTACTTTTACTACTATGCATGTATATACGTATGTATCAATGGAATATTGCAGCAATGCAGTCTCATCTCATTGCTAAAAAGAACTCTAGCAGATAGCGATAGCGCATATGATCTGTTCATTTTTCGTACAGGTGACCGACAACTGTCTACTAGGATTATAGTACCATCACATATTCACTATTTTTGACGTCACAGTTATGACTACTTGTTTTTCAGTCTAACTAGTTTATAAATGCCCGACCGAGTATTCATTCGTTCCGCAAGTATTTGCGTCAGCTCAGCACTGGTAAAATGGGTTATCCAAACCTTCTATGTGTCCATCTATCGCAAATACATAATATCGATTTCATATTATTTTATTTTATTACATACTTGCAATGTCTAACAAGTTGTCGTAAGCTGCGACGATCATTTTAGAGCGCATTATTCACATAAACACGAGAACCAATGTTAGCAAATTGGTTGTAGCAATGCACACATTTGTCATGCGTCCACATCACACAAATTATGTACAAAATACAAAGGCAATACACCTAAAAACTATTTGATATGTATTTCTTTGTACTACAAAGTTTGTGGTCTTTATTCAATTGAAACTTGCATTGTTACGCTGTGCACATGTTGTATCTAATTTCTAAGAGAGTACTAGGAACAGGCAGACAGCCCATCTGCAATTTCTTGAATTGAACCGTCTTCTCATTTCTAATTGAGTAAACTATGAATATTTATCTCGATTGCGTCTAGTTCCATGGAATAATACAGCGTATATCACTCAGTCTTCCTATTTCTTAGTAAATTGTTGGCTCTTGTGCTCTTGTTACTACTTTTCCATTGCACTGCACCAATACAAAGAGATGTGAATAGTGATTATTCTAGTACTAGAGTCTTGCTATCAAGATAATTACAATAAAATAACCATCGACACGGTTGCTTCGAGGAAATCTTTTGCATCGTAGGAGTAGCAAAGGAGTAGCGTTCCAAGTAATACCTAAAATCCATTCTACTACTGGTTGCAGTAGGTCCAAATTCTCAACATTCTTTTTCATCAATATCAAAATCTAAAAGTAAAAGTGCTTCAACCCTTGCAGCTCAAATGTGGTCAGTTCAATATTGTTAAATTGTTCTGTGTTGTTTTTGATACTGAGCCACGGGAAAGGGAAAGTTACCTATTTCCGTAACGGAAGTTTCGTGACGCGTCTGACATTGTTCGCAAAATCGTATTCATTTTGAATATATGTATATGATTATATTTTTGTCAGCGGTAGCATAAGCTGCATCTTGCACAATATCGTCAGGTGAAAACTGCAATAATGCTGTCGACTTTGAGTTGAAGGACAATGTATTTTGTAAATCGCAATTTGATTAATTAATGTTACTGCATGTTTCTTACAGATCGTCAATCGACGAACGAAGACGAAGGATATTTTAATATTATCACGCCATGTATCCACAATACTCTATGAGCTCTTCAAGCGCACCTCCAGGACAAGGATATCCTCCTGGACCTCAAAACGTCGCACCTTACCCCACATCGGGATTTCCAGCTCCGGGAGCATTACCCGGAGCGGTTCCGAATTATCCTTCGGCTCCTCCACCAGGAAGCATGGGAGGTGCCCAACAATCCGAATATGGAGCTTTTCCTGGATATGCAAACCAAAATTCAGCGCCTGCTGTTCCTTCACCTTACTATGGAGGAACCGCTCCTGTTCCAAGCACGCAAATTTCCATACCTCTGGGGTCTGGAGCTGCCACTAGTAATGTCAATACAAGTGGTCAGTACACTATGCCGACTTCACGAGTGGAGATCATTATATCAGCCAAGTAAGTAATCTGCTACGTTCCAACATTTCTTTCTTTCATTTTTGGCATGACATGGCATTGATGATAGCAGACATTTGATACGGGCACGCACACGAACTGCATAATATATTGAACAACAAATGGCATCACATAGTTCAAGTTTAATCAAATGCGATGATTGAACTTGTGGCTTTCGTTCCCATTTCATTATTTATATCGGATAATTCCAATCACAAACATTCCCCATTTTCGGCAATAAATACGACAATCAAGTTGGAGTTTTCAAAGCGCCACTTGATAAGTCATTTCTAGACGGGAGAACGTGTACTTTCTTTGCATTTAGATGCTCTTACTGTGATTAAAAAAATGTTTATCGTAAAATCATCTATCAACATCAGATACGTATTACACAAAATAATAGTCATGCATTATGCCTGTGTAGTAGTAATTAGCAATTATTGATAACTTGTGCATCCATCGGAGCCAGAATTTATAGTTTTGCAGCACAGTAAAGCTTTCGGTTTTTGAGCAGTGCAATTAACTATTATTAGCTTAATTCAGTACATTATGAATTCACCAATCGTATTGAAATTGAAACACCATATTATGTGTGTGCAGGTATGTACGCACTGCATGCAAAGTTTGCATTGCAAACGCACATAGCAATAGTCACGACTCACGAGAGAGTCGTGAGTTGGTTCATGAACGTGATGAATCACGTAAATGTGAAACTTACGTGACTTACGGGGAGAGAAAAACACACAAGTAGATGTTTCATTGTACCCCAAGCATTTCAGTGGTATCTGGTAAAAACAAGAATATTTTGGAATATTTTGTTGTAAAAGCATTTATTACGAGAGTCGGGACCTTCTGCAGTAAATGCATTTGATTTTTCTCTTCGTACTATTCGTACAAATCGTGCATGTGCACTTTTTGGAAAGACTTAGTAATTTACACCAGAAAACCAAATTTACTAATTAAAGAAAAAATTATCGGTGAAACGAAAACTTGTTTAAAACTTGACAAAAAGACAATCAGCTGTCGGTCAGCAAGTAATCATAGCGCGGAGTGGTTTCTAAAGTCTGTATTATTGTAGTTAACTGTGTCCCGGCTCGGACAGTCATCTTAAACACGAATTGTGATTGGTCTCATTTGCGCTTGAAAGATAAATTTGCAAAAATGATTATTCCGGTGCGTTGCTTCACCTGTGGAAAGGTTATTGGAAATAAGTGGGAGGCTTACCTTGGCTTACTTCAAGCTGAATATACTGAAGGGTATGTACATGCACAAAGAACATCAATTAAATTTATACAACTTATGTATTACAACGAACGATTGAAGCTAGTTAAATAATCGGCATTTCACGTTTGGAATGAAATATTTAATTATTATAGTGATGCCCTGGATGCGTTGGGATTGAAGAGATATTGTTGTCGCAGGATGCTTTTAGGCCATGTGGATCTCATTGAAAAGCTACTTAATTATGCACCTTTGGAAAAATACAATTAAGAGTTCAAGAAGATGCTGAGTGTCGAAAGTATTTTAACTTGAAAAGTTTTTCCGCTTCGTTTATGTTTTATATCGTTTTTACGACGTTGGTTTCTCACATTTGAATTATTACTACATAATTATCGTACTGATTTTGTGTATTTTGGCATGTATTCCATGTACCTTACTTGTGTATGTACTATGTACTTGTATATAATATAACTGATATAATAAAAATGTAGTTAATTACTTTTAAGAGCAAAATAAAGGAGATTAAATGGTTTGTGATAAAATAGTAAATTAGATGCAAAATAGCAGAAAAAATGTATGCGTATATAAGTATATATATATCAACGCGTATAATTGGCATGATATGGGTCAATGGATTTGTTAATGCTATTGAAAAAAATTTTTGCTACGCTATTGTTCGTTAAGAGTCAAACTTTGGTATAGCAAAAAACATGTATTTCATATATGTGCTATGCGTTATCAAACTTTCTTGTTCGGTTCCTTGCACCTCTAGTACCTGGTCTATCTGGTAATATGTTATGCACTGTGCGATATGAAATTAAATGGCGCTCGTCATGTCAGTATTGTCTCAGTCTCCTTAGATTATGTGGGGGATATGCAATGTGCATACGCATAATATTTTCTCACAAGGTATTTACATTTATTCAATTGGTATAATACCTGGCTGGATGCATGGTATCCAGTATTAGTAAAAATAGCAGCGTTCGCAGCTCATATAATGCATTTGTCACACATTCAGTTGAGGTGCAATACAGATAAGGGAGTTATCTGCTTCGATTACGGTAACAAATATGGAAAAGAATGAGTGAATAAAATAGATAGATGATAGCTGTGTGCAGTATGCATCGCACTTTGCTGAAGATGAGAATAGATTGTCTTTCCAGTTTCCAGTCAAGTGGGTAATCAGGATAATGGGGATACATCTTATTCACATCGTATCTAGGCTAAACCTTCAGCTTTTCGCTCAAGTAAATTACTACTAAAATACTTATAATTCCATTCTCATCTTACGCTTCACTGATATCGTCTTGATAATAGTTCTAAGTTAATTCTAAAATGAGTACAATTGAGACATCTGTCAAAGCTAATTGCATTGGTCCACGTCCTTTGGGACCTGGTCCTAGTAGAATATTCACCTTAGTTGAAATTCAGGTTTCGGGCAGGTAAATTCATACTTTCATAGTTTTGCACTGAATAGACAGTGTCCATATAAAGAAAAAGTATGCACACTAATTAAGAATCACGTAGTCACAAGACGATCTTTTTAATATTCCAGAAACCTTTTGGATCGCGATACCTTTTCAAAGTCAGATCCAGTTTGCATCTTGTACCAGAAGGACCTTAGGACAAATCAGTACATTGAAGTTGGCCGTACAGAACAAATCAAAAATAGTTTGAACCCATCATGGAACACAAAATTTACAATGGAGTATCGATTCGAAGAGAGACAAGTATGATTAATCTTTCAACTTGTATGATTTGTTTATTGGCATTGTGTCGATTGCATAGATTGACGTTCCACACGCCAAACTGAAGAGTAACATTAATTATGAAACCTATTTTTGTGATTTTTTAACAGGTTGTAAAATTTTCAATTTACGACTGGGATGGAAGCTCGACCACAGTGGATGCTCATGATTTTTTAGGAAGTCTAGAGTGTAGCTTGGGTGAAATAGTTGCTGCTCCAAACAAAAAGGTTTGTAAGAAACGGAACATATTTTTAACGTGTGGAAACGAAAAGTCTCTTTGGAAGTCTCAATATTGTTATCTTTGATGCATAATTATTTCAATTTAGTTTGAGCGAAACCTTAGCCTTCCTCCTGGGTTCCCGGGAAAGTCTTCTCAAATTGTAGTGCAAGCTGAAGAATTAGGCACCAACAAGGAAGTGATGTACATGAAATTGCAGGCGAGGGGTTTAGATAAAAAGGACTTTTTTGGAAAAAGTGATCCGTACGTTCTGATTGCCAAAAAAATGGACGATGGTGCTTGGACAAATGTGCATAAAACTGACGTTATCAAAAACACATTAAATCCTGACTGGACACCGTTTTCGATGCGTGTGATTTCCCTGACCAGTGGAAACCCTGATAGGCCTTTGCGCTTTCAGGTGTGGGACTGGGACAATGATGGCACGAGTGATTTTATTGGAGAATTTCAGACATCATATAGCGAAATCCAGTCAAGTAAGCAGAAGTATTTAAGTGACAAGATGTAGAAATTGTTTTATTACTTTTGTGAATAAATTTTGTTTCATTTCCAAAGAGGTGAATGGAAGTAGTAGTGGAACTTTTCCTGTCATCAATCCGAAAAAACGGGAAAAAAAGAAGTCATACAATAATTCCGGTACATTAACCATTGAATGGATTCGAATTGAGGAAGAAAAATCTTTTCTAGACTACATTCAAAGTGGGGTGCAGCTACACTTTACTGTCGCTGTTGATTTCACTGCCTCGAACGGTTAGTAAATAATTCTCAGCAGTTGCTGCTGGCTAATTGTAATTTATTTATCTATCATAAACATTATTATTTACTTTAAAAGGTGATCCAAACAATCAAACCAGCTTACACTACCGAAACCCTCAAGTGGACAACCAATATTCCCTTGCCATCAAAGCTGTGGGTAAGAATATGTTACACACACCGAAAAATTTGATAGCAATCCTTGATGATGACAGCCACCACATCTATGAAACTACTAACATACTACAACAACTTTAACTGAAACTTTACAGGCGAAATTATTCAGGATTATGACTCTGACAAACTGTTTCCTGCACTTGGTTTCGGAGCAAGAGTTCCTCCGAGTCAAGTTGTCTCTCACGAATTTTTTCTCAATGGGAATCCGCAGAATCCATTTTGTGAAGGAGTTGCTGGTATTCTGCAAGCTTATTATCACTCCCTCAATACTGTACAGTTATATGGTAAGTGATTATATAATACTTTAACCAGAAAAATAAAACTTTTAAACTAGTTGAAATTTTTGTAAAACTTTAGCTGTTGCTTATCTTATACAGGACCAACTTACTTTGCTCCTGTAATTAACCATGTTGCGCAGTTTGCAGCGTCATACCAAGATGGTCGAAATTACTTTGTTCTACTTATTATTACGGACGGGATTATTTGTGGTAAGTGAAAATTCTGTTAATCAGCCAACGACTCTGTTTAGTTGCGGCTCTGGGCGAACGCATACAAGGTTGAAAACACATTTGAATTTTTAGACATGGATGCTACAAAAGAAGCTATTATAAACGCTTCTGTTTTACCAATGTCTGTAATAATCATCGGAGTCGGAAATGAAGACTTTTCTGCAATGGAATTTCTCGACAGCGATGGGCGACTACTGAGACACAATGGTAGAACTGCAGTGAGAGATATTGTACAATTTGTGGGTAAGTTTGTAAGGACAATAATTAAGTATTCAGTATGTAACTTGTTATCGTCTACCGTTGGTCAGTCTGTGTTAGATATGTAAACGCTGACTTATGTGCCGAAAAAATGCTTTTGCTTCTTCTTTTTGACTAGTAGAGTAACGCTGCGCTGCACACACACACACATCCTACCATACATCCTTTTAAATTTCATACGTCATACGTCGACGGCCAAAACAAATACCATTAAAATTTGTAAATGGAGCTAGTCAGATATGCAAAACCAATGAATGAAATATTTTTAACACTTTGCACTATCTGCTTGTAACTATTTCAGTTTTTTAGCTAGTTTTATTATTTCAAGTTTGCAAGCAAGCCCGATTGAATCGTACTTAAAACGGCACATCACCCAAAGTAATTAAAGTAGAACTAATTTTAGTCTTATTCGCGTATTATCTTTTCAGAACTTCGAAAGTTTTTCGTCAACGCCTATGGATCTCAGATTCATAGCAAAATAAATTTGGCTAGAGACGTTTTGGCTGAATTGCCAGGTCAGGTTGTTTGGTGGATGAGAAAGAAGTCAATCAATAATGCCACCGGAAGACGTTAGAATCTGATTCTAATGTAGTTGCATTCATGTACAGCTTTCTACACCCCGGTCTGAAATGAAGAAACTTTGATTATGAACATTTACTGTACAATTTTTTAAAAACAAAATCAAATGATATTGTTTATCAAACTGGACGATGTTCCCTTAACTGTTTCAAAAATTTTCAATATGTATGTCTATGGCTGACGATTTGACATAAATTTGCTTCAAGCCGTACATGTATTGTTTTGTTACGTGAAGTATTAATACATTATTTCTGCCTTTATTTTTTTAACCCGTGTTTTGTGCAAAATAGTTTAGGAAGACTTAGATTAAATATACATATATGTAGAATGGTGCAAATTCGAAATTAATAATAGTATTTAATATATCTGCTTTGGAAGCTTGCAACAAATTGTTTAACTTTAAAGAACTTTCCCCAGGGTTAAAGAACTATGTGAAATTAAGTGGCAAATTAACAATGTAGAAAGACATTAAGCGAAGTTTTCTGATAAAATATCCTGCAAAACAGAAAAATCAAATATATATTGCATTGTACCTGCAGAACTTCAAAAATTCATCTCATTGTACGGACACAATCAATCAGATACCAAAGCGTTTCTGGCTAAGGAGGTATTGGCTGAAATACCAAATCAGCTTGTCACTCAAATGAGGAAGACCCATGGACAACCTCCAATCCAATAAGAGTACCTGCTCCGTTCTACTATATACAAGCTTTCGTGTGATTAAATAAATTATGTCTCGTCTTTCTCTGTTGCTCGTGCTAGTATGTAATTGCCTGATAATAATAATGTCATCATCAACTTTGAATTTTATGCCCTGTATTCAAAATCTTTGTGATTTGTTGCTCATTGTTGGTTCAAATATTTTATATTACCAATAATTCTTATTACTTAATAAACACAATAACATTGTGTAAATAGGTACGTCTACTTATGAAGTTTCAAAGCTGCAAATTAAGTCTTCATTATATTTCCTGTTGAGCCTTGATATTTATGTACAATAGTACAATACTTTTTTGACTGTTGTATTTTTAACGTTTTCTTACATTAATTGAAATTATGATTACATAACAATACCAGCTATCACAATCGTTTTAATGTTTCTTACATGTGTATTTGCACAATTTTAAGTTTAGGTATTAAATATAATGTATTTCGGTTATCAACTTTTATATATCATCGACTAAGATAATTCATATTACTTATTAAATTTTACGTAATCGAACTTACAACAAAATAAATATCGCTTCGCTACAAAACAATATACCGTTGATATTCTACTCAACTTCTATTGATGTCGTTTTCAATATTTTTCCTTAATAAACACTATTGATGTTGCTCCACATTTCTTCCTCAAGAGTATTTTTTTTCATACACATGACGAATTGGGCATTGGGATTTCATATACGAATTGGGGCATTAAGATACGCTGGTTCGAATCATCATTTTGCTTATCCTCGAAGAAGGTTTGAAGTATGCTTATAGTAAAAATCACAATTAGGTATAAATTTTCAAGTAGTTAGAATGTTGGCTGACATAGCACGTTTTAACGTGCGCTTATCTGCCGTGTCACCTAGGTAAAGACTAAACAATGTTAAAGAGGGAAAAGGGGATGTTATGGAATGGAAAGATCACTCAATTGTCAATAATGGAGATAAATGTACCAAAAAATAAAAATCTAACATCTATCAGGAAACCAGTAACTCCTGATATTATTAAAAGGCAGAGGTGTGTTCATTCATGTATGTATCTCTACTCTACTACATCAGTACATCTCAAACATAAAATTCTTAAACCCCTGATTACCATTTGTACTCTGAAGAAAATCCTATTAAGCAAATACTACAATCTGTACTAATCTTTATGAAGACGGCTTCATTTAGGCTTTAAAAACGATTGTCATCCAACATTTATCTGCATTACATCTTCGGTCCTCTCTGAATTTCACTCTGTGTAGTCACATTAAAATGGCAAGTTGGATGATATATCAACTACTGCTGTACATACTTTTATTACATTGAACAATTAAGAAATGTAGGAATGAAATGGTGCAAGGTATAAGTACAACATCAACTCACATGCATGCAAGTAAAATTAACTAATTCCACTAATCCCTCGACTTAAGACCTGGGTACTCTGAAGTCGAGCTCACACAACGGAAAGTAACATTAACGCCACTGTTGTACTTGTACTGTACTCTGTACTGCTACTCTCATACGTAGGTTAACACAACTTTTGGCATTTTCCTAACCTCCACTAGTATAGAGGGGTACAAGGTGTACACATCATCATGTCTAGAAACGACAAGTTAGAAACAAAATTACATAAAAATAGGAAAAGAGAAAGGAGTCATGGCTTAAAGAAGTAAAAAAGTTCATTTGTACCACTTTCTCAGCAATATGAATACGGCACGACATTGCCACCTTTTGTCGTTTGGAAAGTTGTCTTATGTCTGTGAGTTATATCCTCTGGTATCAACGAATCGACGGGTAGAATTCTGAAGAGGAAGTTGTGATTGTGACTCCACTAAATCCAGTCCGCGTTCTTACTTACTAAATAAAAAAGCGAACAAACTTTATTGATACCACTATCAACTAACTTGTTCCAGTGAGGCTGAAGCGGTACATATATAGGGATATTATAATTTTGCACATTTTCCTCTCAAAAAGAATGATAATCAAAAGGAAAAACGAAAATAAGAATTCGAGAATGTTTGCGTTGATCGTTTCCCGTCCCATGCATACATACATCCAACATTATCATAAAATTCTTCTGAAAATCTAGCCACACTTACGCCATCCTGCTGTATCAATCTAGAATAAATTGCAACCTGAGTATCATTGATGGAATCTTTTAAAACAAATTTTACAGTGACTGAAGTAAATCATAGTCACGTGTCCCCATAAAAGTCATAACTAAAGCTCTTGGCCAAGGAAAATCAACATAATTATGTGGATCGAGTCAAATATGTTTGGTTTAATTTAAAGGACTCGTCCAGAAGCTCATACCTTTATTCACGTTTACTCGACATTACGAAAATTCTCAATGATGTTTCCCATACCTGCACACCACTTGTGTCAGTTGTGTGCTGTTCTAAGTTATAAGGTTATACAGTACCTGTATAACCTACACATTATTTGCTTAAAAAATTGTTGATCTTTTTAGTCATAGTTTGTAAACTATAAATTACTGAAATTAATGTTAGTTTGATATATACATTGCACCTTCAAAAATTTCATTTGTAAAATAGTGGGATATGTTGGCAAAATCTTATCTTATGTAGTCGATTTCAATAGTATTTCATTTCATCGACAGATCTGTTTATATGAGCGTGATGCATGGGTATCTTGAGACCGATCCTTTTCATGATAGCATACCTATATAACTACCGCTCGCTCAAACGTGAAATAAATAAAACCATATAAACCACTCTGTCTTATTTAGAAAAGTGTGGAAGACGTGGGAAGGAAGAAGGAAAACACAACTTTTCGTTTCGTGAGAAAGGTTGAGTGTAAGCGTATGTACTACTACTACTGTATGTAAGCGTTTGGTAAATGTGTGCATGAAGATGAAATATTTTTTTATTCGCTATTATGGTTTGTTCATTTAAATTGTGCTAATGGAATTAGTATAAGCCTTCCTCTTAATAGACTTCACTACTCTGTAATGTATATTGTATCAGTAGCGGTGGCTGGAAAACTCATATTTCACGCTTCCGCTCTCCCTTAACTTAATGAATTAGTTCCAGATGAAAGTTTCATTAATTAAGAGGTCACAGTGGGGTGCTTAAAAGTTAAACCTTGGTCACATGAATGCTTTTGCACATTATTATTATATACTTGTCATTGTCGTTCACACCTATCCGGAGTGAGAAAACCGAAATAAATTTCAAGGAAAATTAAACGTTCAAGTTGTAGTGTCTGTGTTCTATGGCAAATCTAAACTAGTTCATGAGGATAAACAAGCTCACTGGGTGCCTCGTGGCGCTTCCATTGTTGAAATGGTTTTGGGAAAGCAGGTAGAGCACTCCACTTGTACTACAGGACTATCTGTTGCGTAACGCGTAACACGATTTAGATTAACATGTTTCCCTTACACGCTTTGTACCTGTGTATATATCGTATTAGGTTAAGCAATATACAGCAACAACATCAGTAATACCAGTCTCTTGTATTTAATACTGTATCTTTATTAAATTGTTTTCCGATGCGATGGTATCAAATAGCTCTTGGCAAACCATTCTACTACTCTGTTACCTGAAAAATAACTATTTTAAGATTCGCACCAATTTCTTTTCAAACAACCTTTTAAACAGTCTACTGTGTCTAGTTCGAAGATGACATTACTAAAAAGTAAGAAAATAAAATACAATACAAGTATGAAATGTTTCAATCAATTTACATAGCATAATAATGTGAGCATTTTTTTCATTACTCTCAGTTTATTATCATTATTTACTGCTCCAAAAAGTTATATACTGGAAACTGACGAATCCTCCTGCAGAAAACATTCAAATAAATAAAAGAAAACAGATAATAACAACATTCTAGTTGTAGCCGGATGTCTTTTTGAAATAGAGCTATTCATCAATTTCAACCTACATGCTGTAATAAATGAAGCATAAATGAAAATATACAATCGGCAAATCCCGCAACATATTATTATGAGCCAACTTGTAAGTTACATATTATGAGGTACTTTGGTTATGAAAGTTAAAAAAGGAGAAAGTTAAAAGCGAAGTAGACTCATAACATCTATAGCACATTTTTTCAAACGTCAGAAGCATTTTTTTGCATAACAGATTGTTTGGCAAGCTGCTTACAATACCTCATTTGTAGGCTCAGCAGTCCTTGTAGGTAACCAGTAGGAGGTTGTAAAATTTGATTTTGATTGGCTGGAAATGGTAAAACTGTCCACCCTGCGCAGGGTACTGCCAAATTTAACAGAATTCGGCAAGCAAATTGGTGATACGTACATTGTGAGGAGTTACAATTTTAAAAAACATTTAAGACAAATGCTCACAGAAAAAACTTTAAAGTTTGTATGCGCTTCATTCACGAAATTAATTTAAAAAGTTGAGTATCTTTCATAAGCTATGTACTAACCTTTCAGACAAAAATACAGCTTCATTACGCATGAGAGATATATTTTCTGGGATCCCTCCCTCCTTAGCCGCCGGACATAATACATTAGACTATTGCATTTTTAGCTAGTATATAGTGAAGGAAAATCGCTGTTTTCTTTTCAAATGAACAAAGCGAACCAAAAACTAAATATATCCCTTGTTAAATAACATCAATGCGTGGTTGACAGCCACTGTGCCATTGTCTTCTACTCTGTCATCATTTCCTGTTTTTCATGAAGTCACCCGTGCGATTCATATAAAACATTTTTCATAATGTATTTCTCATTTCTCCCTCCTGCCCTTTTCGATTCCAAACACTGACTATTGTACGCTATTCAAATACTATCCTGTTGTACTGCCGACGTAATGAATTCTCTCTGAGTGAGAATTGAAAGATGAAATTCAGCAAACAAAAAGTCACTTGAATCCCCATCTAATCGTCAGTTACAGATATTTCAGGTTGTTTATCCAGTCTCTCAATGCGTCGTTACATAATGCGTAGGCTAAAGTTCAAAAAACTGAAAAACCGTGTCATGAAAGTTTTATCAAGCATTTACTTACATCAAATCTACTGATACGATAGGAAGTTGATTTATGAGCATTGATTTTATTGATTAAATTTGTCTATCGTGATTTAGGTACCTAAATAATTTGTTCAGTTCTTTAAGAAAATGCCGCCCTACTACATGGCTCCAGCCAGTGTCACGAATATCTTTAAATTTACATTAAGATTTGAGCGTTTACTTACATGCACATAATATTATTTAAAACTTTTAACCAAGTAGATATGTATACATATTCGCAAACTTGAAAATATTTTCATCCCTTGCTTTCCCTTGTTTGTTACAAGTTATATAATATGTAACAGTCCGCCAATAAAATGAAAACTGCCTACAGTTTTTTACTACCAATTTTGTAATTTTTGTCAACACATGAAATAAGTACTCGGGGCA
>JAHZMZ010003476.1:0-11288 GCA_027743805.1 Lepidocyrtoides sp. E14 | reverse complement strand
AGTTTAGGAAGGTAAATTAGATTTTAACTTGCAGAATGTTCTACGAAATCGCCATTACTATACATAAAAAAATATGTAGTAATAATATTTTTACATACATACATATATTTGCCATCTGTTTTTTTTTGCGGATGGAAATATTTGCTATATGAAAATGTGCTTCATATTATTATTTTACCAGCGTTATCGCCACCATGCACATCTTGTAAAGTAGAAATGAATTTTAATATTGTTGTAAATTTAGACGATTAGACAATTGCAAGCATTTTATATACATTTGAATCAAATGTAATTTTAATCTTTTTTTTAGTAAATTTCTAGTACATTTATATTACATAATATTTGAATTGAAATCAACAAAACATGTTGTTCATGGTTCATTAAATATCCTAGTATACACTTATTGCTTGTCGATTTTAATAGTTTTAAACTAATCTTAATATGGTACACTCTTTCGTGTATGATAATACTTTTTGTGTTAGCAATAATAATTATTTCAAATATGCGATAATCGTGTTATAGGCAATCAATGTCAAAAAAATGTACGTTATTTGTTTGAGAAACGTCATTAATTTTGTGATGTTTATATTTATATACTATATGATGCATATATATCTATAATTAATTATTATTACAATTTATATTTTTCTTCACATGTATGAAATCATGATGAAAATGACAATATTTTGACAGAATCAAAATACCTTTGACTTTTATATACGGAACAATCTCAAATTAACCAAGAGAGAAAATATACAATCACGCATAATATAGTGAGATTTATTATTGCAAACCTGAAAACAGAAATCCATGTGAGACAAAGAGACAATCATTCTGTGAAAATCATAAATTATAACCACTACATATTGTTACATATACATCACATACATACATAACATGCACCATTTTAAACAAAATTAAAAACTCACACCATTTGAGAGTCTCCAAGTGAGAGCGGTGCATGTTTTAAATACTGTAATATACAATGTCTTTCATTTCAAGGAGTTATAAACATGCATACAATGTATGTATGTCATACATATATCTTTACATGCATAGGTATGTACAATATATGCATATAATATATTATGTAGTTAGCTTAGTTATATAGATAGATGATGAAGAAAGTGTTTCATGCTTAAACGTTAAAACTTTCTCATGCTGAAGAAGTTTACACACAATTTTTTTAGCGTGGACCGAAGATATTAATATCTATCCCGTTAGATTCAGTTCAGATTGAAGATCTGTTCTCATAAAATCATCCTGTCAATTATCAATGCTCTAAACTATATCTGTATAATTTTAAAAGAGTTTGCATAATACTTACATAAACATACATATATACAAACAGTAAATATACAGAACAGAATTTTTTCATGTACAAAACTGTAAACCACATATAATAATAGTGTACTAATTACTAAAATCACATTTTATCTCAAGAGGTAACAGTCATGCGCTTTTGGGACATTTCAAAATATTTGATCTTGAAAAAAATACTATTTTAAACTACTACCATTGACCTGTAGAAATAAAAGCTTTCAGATTTTCCAGATGCTCATTTTCCATAAATAAAGAAGATTGCGTATTTTATAGTAGTAGTATATCAACATGGATCTCACGTTAAACAGCAAAAAAACAAAACAAAAGTGGCTTAAAACAGTTTATATGAAAGTGATATGAATGTGTAAAACAAATCATTACAAAAGAAAATGGCTCATGCAAATGTACTAAAAAGTACATAACCAAATTTATGTAATTTTTAATTAAACCCTTGTTTAGCATGCCTGTGTATTTATGTAAAAAAAATTATATAGTGGAGTTATGAAGAACCGTGTATTCCTTCTTACTTGCCTTATCATAGCTACCCGCTCCTATTGAAATAGGTAGGCTCACCACAACTTTCCACGTTTTCAATCGTAAACGCAGCAGATGTAAATAAAAAAAAATGCATAATAATAACATGTTCTTCTTAAGTGGTTTTAGTGAAGTAGATTATTTATATAAAATCGATTGAATCTTTACCCGATGTTGCCTTTCATTACAGTGTGTAGATTTTTATTATAATTTCTGATTGATACATAGAGTGGTACGCATCTCATATTTTGTGAATATACAGTGTAATTGTGAATACGCTTTTCTCCATCCACTCGAATTTTAACAGTGGATACTTTCAAGTCCCATAATAATTATAAGTGAAGAAGATAAGATTTGTTCCCATATAATAATAGCGTATAATGTAAAAAAAGAACAGAGCAGAGAGAGAAGGTAACAATGATCGATTACGTTTACAGAAAGCTAGAGCGACAATCGATCTCAAAATGTTTTACACATATTTATTGTCTTTCAGGCATTTAAAACGATGTAATACTAAGAATTAGAGTATATATATAAGCGGTAAATGTAGAAAATAGTACTCGTAGTTTTTTTTTTAAATTTAAGACGAAATATTAAAATAGCAAAATGTAATTTGTCCATTTACTACTACAAGGGAAGGGGAAAATGATGGGTTTTCAAATGAAAATGTTATAATAAATATGTGTTGTCAAAAGTTGTAATTTTTTATAAATACATATACGTACATACTTACAAATACTTCTATTATTTAGGTGTATACTTTTTTTTGGTGTAATATTATTTAGACGAAAGCGTTGTACATCAGTTTCACTCAACGTTTCAACTGTTTGATACTTAAAAAAACCTGTAATTTATGATTTATAAAATGTGTGCTTCCCAATAAAAATGCAGTTTGTTGGTCAAACGTTTAAAAGATTTTGTTTTTTGTAATTTAAAAAATTTATTTTCTTTCAACTTTGCACATTTCATTTTTTTCATCAATCGGTATAATTTTTGCATATTTTTAAACATTTCTAGTTTACATTGAATGAATTGATTGTGTTTTCTAATTTTTTTCATCACACAATAGTTCATCACTACTATTAGGTACTATATACTTTACGCTGTTCCATTACATCCATTCGAATAGAATAGATCACACTACTTTTACGCATTAGTAAGTTGTTACAAGTTTAAATGATACAGTTAAAGCTTCATTTATTAATAAAGCAGTTTATCTAGTTTTTTTTACAGATATGTTAAGTTTTACTTTTCAAAATTTACATCTATTTTTGGCACCTTGCTGGAGAAATATAATGTCAGTAACACGCAATTTTCCAATGTTAGAAAATAGCTTCATTTTTTTCATCAATCGGTATAATTTTTGCATATTTTTAAACATTTCTAGTTTACATTGAATGAATTGATTGTGTTTTCTAATTTTTTTCATCACACAATAATTCATCACTACTATATATTAGGTACTATACTTTACGCTGTTCCATTACATCCATTCGAATAGAATAGATCACACTACTTTTACGCAATTAGTAAGTTGTTACAAGTTTAAATGATACAGTTAAAGCTTCGTTTATTAATAAAGCATTTTATTTTAGCAGTTTATCTAGTTTTTTTACAGATATGTTAAGTTTTACTTTTCAAAATTTACATCTATTTTTGGCACCTTGCTGGAGAAATATAATGTCAGTAACACGCAATTTTCCAATGTTAGAAAAAAGCAGACTGTTTCATCATTACAATTATCAACATTGCTGCGATTAGCTTACTATGTTCCTAAAAATAATTCTTTTTTAGCGTTTTTTTTCGTTAGTCTTTCAAAATTATTACCTACCATATCTATTTTGACACTGCTACTGTATAATATGTTATGAGTATATTAATCGCATCTATGTACGTAGTAGCTGTACAATCAAGTACTAAATACTAATTTGAAACGTATGTACATACATACATGTGATAAACTCTTCCATCCGTCTCTTCTTTTGGAAGAATGGCAGACTATATTTGTCTATGATAAACTCGTAAAGTTTCAGAATAATGAACATAATGATTTTTACCAAGTGATAAACTCTTCCATCCGTCTCTTCTTTTGGAAGAATGGCAGACTATATTTGTCTATGATAAACTCGTAAAGTTTCAGAATAATGAACATAATGATTTTTGCCAAGTCTAGATCTCTATATACTTTTTTGCTTTCTTAAAATTTGTAATTCACTGAACAATTAGTTTAATTACATTGTGTATCACCTAGTGTGTGGATCATCAAGTTATTGCACTAGTTTAAGTGTTATTTGATAAACATTTTGTATTACTAAATAATTCTATCTATGTAAGTATTATTTGTTTACATCACTCATGTTCAAGTATTCACGATTGTCCAAAGATTTCACTTTTTCATATATGTTTGTAACCTTTCACACATTATTATTAATTCATTGTAATGCTATGTGGCTCTAATCTAAGATCGGAACTCCGGAACAAATTAGTTTTCATTTAAGGTTGATATAACTCAAGGTCACTGTGAAAATAAGTTTGTGCTACTTACTGTACCATATACTTTCCATACATATATTGCATAATGCATACATATGCATGAAAAGTATATGATGTGCCCTGATAAGGAGACACAGCAATTGACTAAACTTAAGTAAAGGTGCCGCAGCATTCAGTTAGTTGGAATTGGAATCAAGATAACGCACCATGTGCAAGTTGGCAGTGCTACCGATTTGTGCCACTGTAAAATTTGGGGCAAAGTGAGATGTTGGGAATGGATTAAGCATAAAAATTGTTATAATTTCATACCAACTTCACATGTATAATATATGTAGAAAATAGTCTGCAAAAATTGTAAGGAAAATCGAAAGTTTCATTCATAATTACGTTTCCACAATGGATGCAGACGAGAGTAATATTTTAAGATTTTTATCCTGAAAGTTTTAATTTGCATTTTCTCACAATCGGGTTTATCAATAGTGGAATAAAATCGGTGACACTTTCAACTTGCAGATGGTGCATTTTCTTTATTCCAACTGAATGCTGCGGCACCTTTGCTCGAGTTAGTCAGTTGCTGTGGCACATTTGCTTGAGTTAGGCTCGACGCTGTGTCCCCTCAGCAAAGCACATTTTATATACTACAATAGCCCTGCATAAAATATTTTACTTTGTAGGGGCTTCTCCAGTCTCATGAGGTGCCGGCAACTTCTCCCAGTTGGGCTCACATCCCCAAATTTCTTTGGCGTAATCAGTGATGGTTCTGTCACTAGAGAATTTTCCGGATGAAGCAATGTTGTGAATAGCCATCTTCGTCCAGACTTCTTGATTCTAAAGCGGTATGAAAATGTTTATTGCATAAATGAGGAGCAAAGGACTCAACACTTTACATTTTCAAAACGATACAACAGACAAAAGTATAAGCTTACCATGTATGTTTCGTTAACTTTGTCTTGGCATTTCACGTAATCATCAAAGTCAGCCAAGAGGAAGAACCTGTCCCACTTCATGAGATTATCAACCACATCCTGGAACTCGCCGGGCATGTTGGGGCTGAAGTATCCGTGACGGATTTGTTCAATGCACTGCTTCAGCTCAGGGTTTCTTTCGCAGTATATGTTGGCGTCATATCCCTTCTTCTTCAGTTCTTCGACTTCATCAACGTTCATTCCGAAAATGAACATGTTTTCCTTGCTCATCTCTTCGCACATTTCGACATTGGCTCCATCCATGGTTCCAATGGTGAGAGCTCCATTGAGCTGAAATTTAGTAAGGAGAAAACAAAGTTGATTATAAACTACACATTCATATAATGGTCAACGTCATCAAGTTTAATAACTGCATGGACCGTACTATACTGACCTAGGTGAACTTTTTACGAGATTGCTAATGTACTTGCGTGCGTTTATCTTATCTAATTTAAAGTATCTACAATGAAGAAATCAAAAATTATACAAAATTTATATGTTAACTTGTTTTGTGATTGATTATTATGCACATTATGCTGCACTTTTTCATGAGATTTTTTTTTTACCTGAACATCAAACATTGATGCAGGGTTTATCTTGACCTTATACTCCTTCTCCAAAAACGAAGCTAGACGCATTTTGTTTTCTTGCTTGACAGTTTGGACACTGCGATGGAAGGCTTGATCAGAGTCAAATTGTTTTAGCTTGACCAGCTCATCCAAGTGGGTAATCCAAGAGTCTCCAATTTTCTGAAAAATTAGGTTTAGATTTTTTAAGTGAAGTTAGGGGTAATGTGATAGTAATATAGGTGCTACTTCAAGACGATACCCACCTCAGCAATAACATCAGCCAAACTTGGGTTGCACAACAAAAGCCAACGTCTTGGAGTGATTCCATTGGTCTTATTTTGGAATCGTTCAGGGAACATTTCGTAAAAATCCTTGAAGCTATAAGAGTTTAAAATATCATTTACATTGTTTGAAATACGTATATTATGTACAACAAATGCAACTAAATTTGTTTGTATATTTTCATACATATCAGCCTTAATAATCTCAGAGTGAATGGCAGCAACACCGTTGATGGCGTGTGACCCAACAATGGACAAGAAAGCCATGTTGATTTTCTTTTCCCCATATTCCTCCACCAGAGACATTCTTCGCATTTTATCAAGATTTCCTGGCCATTTCTTTTCCACAGCCTAAAGTGTGATACAATATAAATTAAATAAAAGGTCTCTCTACAAGCACTTTGAAAACAATAAGAAAAAATTGATGATCAACAAACCTGAAGATGAAGGTAGTTGATGTGGTAAATGATTTCCAAGTGTCTTGGCAAGATGTACTCCAGCATTGTGCATGGCCACCTTTCCAAAGCTTCCGGCAGAACTGTGTGATTGGTGTAACCACAAGTTCTTACAGTAATGTCCCAGGCCTGTGAAAATATAAAACTGTTAGCTAGTGGAAATGGTCTTATTGTGTGCATAAGTTGACTATAAAGGACATTGATTTTTGCATACCTTTTCCCAAGACAATCCCTCAATATCAATCAAAATTCTCATCAGCTCAGGAATAGCAAGAGATGGATGAGTGTCATTGAGCTGGATTGCAACTTTCTCTGGAAGCAAGTCCAAGTTGTTCCTGGTGATTTCGCGACTTCCAAATTTCGAGGTCTTGAATCTCCGAATGATATCCTGAAGGAAATTTGGTCATGTCATGTAGCATTTTTACTACTATAGTCATTTTTCACATTAGGCAGTTGCTTTGCTTATTATTTACCCGCAATGTAGCTGATACCATGAAGTACTCTTGCTTTAAACGAAGTTCCTTTCCTTCAAAATGATTCTCATTTGGATACAAAACCCTTGAAATATTCTCAGCCACGTTTCTGTCCAAAACGGCTTGGATGTAGTCACCATCATTAACTGAAAAAGTTTAGACAAACCTTGTTATTAAATGTCATCTTTACCAATTTTCAAATATGTGCATACAATACAATCTACATTTAATCAATCGGTTCAAATCCTTAAAAAATATGCACTTAATTTAATAGTCAGGCTTACAGAATTTGAGATCAAACTCAATGGGAGACTTGGCAGACCACAAACGGAGAGTGTTGACAATATTATTTCCGTACCCAGGGATAGGATAATCGTAGGGCATGGCCAGAACAACCTATAAGATATATGCGATAAATTTATTGTGCAGAAGGTGGGTTTTTTTCCACCCAAAGCATTCATGATTGGTAAATTGCAAACCTGGCTATTAACCCAGCGCCTCTTTGTGTTATAACCGCCCTCGCCTTCAACGCGTCCGTAAAATTGCACCGGCAAAGTGTACTCTGGACGACCCTTCTCCCATGGGCTTCCATATCGGAGCCAATCATCAGGTTCCTCAATTTGTTCACCGTTCCTGATCCTTTGAGCAAAAATGCCGTATTCGTAACGGATACCGTATCCATATGCAGCAAGACCAAGAGTGGCCATTGAATCAAGGAAACATGCGGCAAGACGACCTAGACCTCCGTTCCCCAAACCGGCGTCTTCTTCCATCTCTTCCAATTCTTCAATATCCAACCCCAGCTACAATCACAAGTGTTCATTTTATAAAATTTGCTCATGCTGAAAGCATTAATTGGGAATGAATGAAGTAGGACGACGGCATTTGCCGCACCCGTAAATATCATGGATCATGAAAAATGGGCAGTTGTTTTATTTATGCACTCCCAAAATGATTATCATTTTTTCATGTGCCTACCTGGTACATGGCTTCATCACAAGCACTTTGAATGCCAATGTTGCACATTGTATTTGTCAAGGAACGTCCCATGAGGAACTCCATGGAAAGGTAGTAGATCCTCTGAAATGTCAAAATTCATAGAGTCTCATCTCATCTAATTCATTGGCCACCTTTCTCTTTACTTGAAGAGAAAACACCAAATTTATTTGTGCATGATAACACAAAATTTAGAATTTAAAAATGGTGCTACTTGGTGAATACCTTGGGGTCCTTGTCGTACCAGTATTGCTGAGTACGAATCCATCGAGAAACCAAATGGTCCTTGGCAGTATGTGCCAAAGCAAAGAAATAATCTCTTGGGGTGGCAACATTCCTGTCCTTCACCAAGGTGTAATGGACGTGCCGGTTGAATGTCTTCTTGATGTTAGCGACATTCTCCACTTGAGCGATTCCTCGCACACTGATTTGTTTCCGTTTGTCATGATCACCCGACATTATGGATGACAGTTGTAACGAAAACCGTTATATAAATCCTAAAATCGTTAGAATTGAAAGCGATGATTGTTTAGAGAACTTTTTTTCAGTACAAACTAAGATACTTGTATAGACAGAGAGAGAGCACAGAACAGTCAGATTCACTCGAAAGTAGCCTGACGACTGGACATAAGCAGAATAAATTTGTTCAATGCCATTCAGTTGGACAAGAGCTTATAGCTTATAGCTTATAGCTGCACACTCTGTAAATGGGGAGCTGGCGCAAAGCGATATACGGTTATATGTGCAAAAGTATATACCTACGACGTACTTGGATAGATAAAATTACATGTCGATTTGCGTTAAGTCTTGTTGTTCCATAAAAAATATTTTGAAGAATTCATTGGCCTTCTTGGTTATTGTGTGGTCGCCTATCATAAATGGAAAAAGCCCAAATGAACTATGTCTAAAAACAAAGCTATTCAGTACCAGTATAATATCCATGCTTGTATGAATACATTTTTAGTTGATGGAGCGGTAGGTATTTGTATAGGTATGCCAATAAATTCCAACATAAATACCTACGTGCACCTCTATTGGTATGAAGACCAAATAGTGGACCAAAAAAAGCCGAATGAAGAACTGTCGTCACCGCAAGATTAGTAATAATAATTATAATTCTGTTAGATCAAATGTTTACTATTAGTTATCACTTGACTTTGAACGATATTTAATTATGGCGACTATAATGTTGTTGACGAGGACGGAAACCTAAAATACGTTTTTTATAAGATAAACAGAGACAGAAATATAATGGGTGTATGTAATACCTATGGCTATAAAGATGACTACGATGTATAATAATGGGTTGTGTTGTTATTCCTGAGAAGTTGTTTATTGGACACCGTCAGGGGCGATGATGGAAAATATGGTTCGATCTGTAGCTAAACTTGATTTCAGGATGACTACCCGTATTATTAATAGCAGTAAAATATCACGTTATATTAAGCAAGGTTTCTCCTGGTTGAATCGTGTAAATGGAAGTTGTTGCAACAAACAACGTGGATAATTAATTTTTTACTGCATGCTGCTGTGTGTATGCTTTATGTAAATGTGTGTTCAAGGTTTTTTTCTTCAGTACATATGTTATCCTCAATGTGGATGGACTCCTCATCATCGTCATCATCGTTGTAATCATCACCATCACCATTCCTCAGCTTAGAAGAACACACGTACTTGCCACTGCTGGCACTACTGCTGCACTATGCATATAAAAAGAGTTAGCAACCAGAATCTGGACTCCAAAAGAATGACAAGGAAAACTGAGGAGAGTGAGAGGATGAGGAGATGTGTTGAATATATAAAGTTATATAAGAAAAACTATTTTTTTATATATTGCCGATGCCGACACACCATAATATCATGTTCTCACAGAGAGCTGTTCGTCGTATACCTCGTTGTTCCATATAAATAAGAGTATAGAAAGTAAACGCAGCTTCCATTCCACCTACATGAGGTGTATGCATGCAAGCTCTTCATCGTCACTTGGCTTGAGAAACGGTCTTTTCCATCACTTATCCCTTTTGAAAGCAGCAGGCGTCATCGTCACAAAAACATTTTCTGTTTTATTATCATCGTGAGGAATATAATGGAATGAAAAGCAAAAGCAGTTTTATTTTCATTTCTTGTTCATCGTCCAACTTTCAAATATCATACAAATTCTATTGCAATGGTGAATAGTGAACGTTATGCTATATTATGATTAGAGATTATCTCACTGCCAGTAAGAAGGTTGACGATAGCCATTTTAGCGTACAAACAAATTAGTAGTTTGCTAAGTAAGCCATTGCCTCTGTATTGAAATGTTGTTTGCTGATGGTTTGGTGACCGCCATTTGTCCATTTTATTATATTAGGATGACGCGTTTGTTGTTGCACACTTAGACTTATATTCTAGCCCAAAAGATTTGGTAATATCCCATCGTTCAAAATGTATATGGCTACAAAATATATATGAACTTTGCATGCATGCCAGATAACTGTGTAGAGGAAAAAGAAGGCTTTGCAAACCAGCACCAAAAACTGCTGTATGTCAAGTTTTACGTTCAATAAGGTGAATGGCACTTCTTTGATTTCCGAAATGATTATGGAAAAGACAAAGGGCAGTATGTAAAATTACTATTGAAATACATTGTATGTACATAATATGACACATGAGCAGACACGAATTTGCAGTTTCTGGCTGTATTTATTACTGTTTCCCTTTTTCAAAAGTTGTGTAATAAATATGTACCTACATAGTATATATAAGCTTACTTTCATTTTAGCACGTTTCTTCACCGTGGACCAGATGAATCATACTTTTCCATTAGACTTTTGAAATTATCTATTGTGTAGTTTTTACAGAGCAGAGTGCAAGAAAACTAAACGTATCAAAACTTTTGGGGATGAAATGAAACTCAGATAAATAGTCCGGTTAAATGATTGTTGATGGTCATAGAGGTCTGTTGAGCCCTATGAACGATGGTTGGAAAACAAATTACTTTATCCAACTTGTCTCTGTTCATATTACCAAAATAAAAGGTACTGGCTATCAAATATAGTAGTAGCATTTGAACACGTTAACAGCACATGTGCCGGCTTTTCGTAACCTCCAATTTTTCCAAACAAACGTATAAACCAACAATTTACTATTTTTCATTCATAAAAATATTCCATAAGTTCTAATAAAACAAGTGAACGATGAATGCAAATAATCAGGT
>JAHZMZ010003475.1:0-17355 GCA_027743805.1 Lepidocyrtoides sp. E14 | reverse complement strand
AATACAGTTTTTCTAGTAATAGCAATAAATTTGGCACCAAGGCAATAGGTCTAAACTCTGACGGCTTACTCGCATTTTCAACCTTCGGGATTGGTACAATTCTGGAGGTCAATTATACGTATGTACAATGCAAATATAATGAGTGCATGTTAAACGTACAACTACACACTAGAGTACCAATCCTTGGAACTAGTTAGCAGTCGTTTGTCTCACATTCACCATTCATTATTCTGCAATTTTACAGCAATGAGCAAATTAAACACTCATAGAACTTAAAGCCCATTATGATGAAGCCAAACGTTGATTTTTAAAAGCATTTGAAAAAATGCAACTTAACGATTCGGCTTCATCTTCATTTTAGTGGTAAACATTTGCCGTTGCAAAGTATACCCAGCTGCTCTTAAATCTGGTTTTATCCTATTTTTCGTATTATGCTAACATCATTATGCTGCGTCATTTCATCATCGTTCTTGCAGAAGATGATACATCTTTCGCTCTTTAATATGCTATGCTGGTACGGCATTTTGTGCAAATTTGATTTTCCCTTTTCTCATGTGGTGACGCTTACGATGGTGATGGTGGTGGTGGTGGTAGTGGTAGTGGCAGGAATGAACATCTAGTTTTTCCAAAGTGAGAAAGTGAACATGAAAAGTGAAAGTTAACCAACTTAAACTTACGCACTCACTTGAGCAGCAGGAATAGAGAGAAAAATATACAAGTTGACAGGAGAGTTTTCACACAACCTGCATAGTAGCAGCCTTATTTTTTTGTTATCTGTTGTTGTATGGAGGCCATCACACTTTTTACAAAAAAGAACGGATCGAAATATAAAAAAAAGAGCCGGAATTGAATCAAAATCCATACATCTGGGTCAACTAAAGAGAAGCATTGAAAAAAAAATGTACACAGTACCAAAAAGCCCTTATGGATCCACTCAAAAAGGAAGAAGTAAAAAAGCAAGTGTACCATGTAACATGGCTTATCTGCTTGGTCTAGTCTAGTAGTTGTGTTGGGAAGAGGATTTTTCATCGAAGATGCAAACTAGGTAGTTTTCTTCACAAGGTTATACTATATAACGACCACCACTACTACCACCACCATGCACATAAATGATAATGACAATCAGATGCTATTTATTTGAAAAGGAAGAGTTAAGCTTGGTTAGTGACGTACCCCCTCCAAGCACTCAGATTCTTCCATACGTTCTAAATTACATAAGGAAGACGTGCATGGTTCTGCATCTCTTGCTCGGGAGGAATCAGAATGCATGACTAAAAAGTTGTTACAAAATCATACACTTTTGATTTTATATACAGCATTTACTAAAATAAAGTAACTTACACGACATACTTACGACTACTATAGTTGAAAGGTGCAAGACAAACTAGCTTGACCGTTAAATGTAGCAAAATAGTGGGCAAACATGAGAAAAGGGTGGAAAAGTGAGGGGCAACGTGAGTAAACGTTGCTAGAGACCGTCAACAGGGTTAAAGGAGTACATTGCAGTCTATTATAAACCACTTACAAATAATATAGGCAACATAAGTGCATAGACACATTATAAAGACGTTGGCGGCTTAGCACTGTTGTTGGAAGAGGTACTGTATCCCATCAGTCGGTCTTGCAACTTGATCGTAAAATGAAGCCACGACGATGACGTTAAACTTTTTGTAAAAAAAATATATTTCCTTTAAAATATGTACATATTGTCAATAGCGTTTGTATGTACATTTATTTTTGAAAGAGATACACTTATTATATACCCAGATTTTAGATAAATATAGATACTCTTTTGCCTTTTATGGTTAAGTACAAGTTTTTTTCCAAAAAAAAATCTAAGGGAAAAAATGATCTACAATAAAATAGCCTGGAGAAAACGATGTAAACAAGAAGTATGAAAGAAGAAAGTTAAAGGAAAAGTTATGTGGGAGCATTGTAACAAGTTTTTTTTTTCCTTTTTCGTCTTTTTTTCTATAAAGGAAAAATAGTGTTGGTAGCATAATGGTGTGTAAAAGTGGTGAATAGTCAACTTTACATATACATATGCTTGGAGATCTAGCTAAGGAAAAAAAAATATGAAGCAACAGAATAAACTTTCAGTCATCGTCATCATCATATTCACAACTAGTGCTACTCTGGGACTAAATATTTGAATAGGTTTGTCGTTCAGAAAAAAATCTCGTCTCTCTTTGTATACAAGCATGTGTAGTGGTGGTGGTGGTATGGTGGTAGCAAGAGGAGTAACACCAATTCACATCTTTTTTTGTGAGTAGTCAAGATTCTACTATACTGGAATGTTAAAAAAAGGATTGCAGATTTTTTGAAAAAACGAAGGGTGAAGTATAAGAATATGAAAAAAAGAAGACGAGGAGAAAACTGAATTTGTGTCATCTACAACTCCTTGGGCACCCCGACAACTCTATTATAATTTATGGAGTAAGAAAAACACATATAAGCAAGTACATACATGTATCTAGTGAGGAGGAAATTTGAAAAATAGGAAAGAAATAGTGCTTCTAGCTTTTCAGTCACTCATCACCAGGTATAAAGCTTGCTGTTTGTGTGCATTTTCGGAAAGACAGACAGACAGACACGACAATATTTTCATAATGTGTACGTACACATCCACTTTTGCTACTTTGAATTCATCCCTGTTTTTATTTTCCAGTGCCATGGCAAGCCATTCACGTTGTAAAAATATGCACGCATAAATTTACATTAAAAGAGAGAGAGAGAGAGTCAAGTTATTTATGAGAGAAACACGGGCGGGTAGATATCATCATGCATAAAATATTTAATAGAAGCACCACTGCTTTTTTTCTATCTTTTTCAAAGAAGCACAAGACATCATCATCATCATCATCATCACCATGGGTATCTTGGATTGGTGTGAGATTGCAAAAAGATAGAGTAGGTTGACTTGATAGAATTTTGTGCAATTGTTATTATTATTATTATTATTATTGCTTTGTAGTCCACATAACGTTTTTTTTCACTATTCACATATTCCAATGAACGGAAAAAGAAGACGACAAGAAATTGTGATGATGATGAAGATGATTGAGTCATTTCTTCCATTTCTGCTTCTCAAATCTACTCTGTGGGAAGAAGTAGAAGGGGAGTATATATAGTGTCCCTAGGAAAACTTACTTTTACACTTGGTGTTATTGTGTGAATAGAGATGATGAAAGGGAAGCCACAAACGGAAGCTATAAAGGGGACACACAAGTGCGATAAATTGTTCCAATTTCAACCTACCCATTCTTCTTCTATCATCATCATCTCCTAGTTGTCATTCTTTTTAGTAGCAAAAATATATAAAACTTATGTGCATGATTTATTTTATACACATCTATAATAGGCACACATATAATAAACATAATGATGACGATACGATGACCAGACAGAACGCTTTTGTTTCCACTATATATACACATCATACACATACCACACACTCACCACAATTACCACCAGGCTAGCACCATCATCGTCACATCACAGCAGCAGCAGTGTTACCAGCGGAACGAAAGATGAAAGATCGCACACTCTCACAAAGAGACAAGGTATTATTCAGAATTTGTTGGGACAGAAGAAGAGGCAGGGAGCCTTCTTTTGTGTGTGTGTGTGTGTAAAAACATTGTCAGTTGTCATCATACATTGAGAGGAGACTTCCCTTCCCACGTTTACCTTTGCTTAAAACTTGCTTCCTTTTCGTTCTAATCTCGCAAAAAGTTTGCTCAAAACTTGTGGTGTGCGTTGTGTCTCTCTGTCTTTGTACTTTGTACCACCAATATCGCATGCATGTAAGAGATAAAGTTATGTGTGTAAGTCGGGAACAATGAAAAGCAGCATGGTTTCAAAAATGTGACTGAGCTGGAAAGAGAGTAAAATGTTAAAATTGAAGAAGAATGTAGTAAAAGAAGAAAGTAAGACTACTACTGCCAGAATATTGGAAATGAGGAGGATGATGATAATGATGATGATTCTGCTGTGATCTCTCTATAATAAAAGAATAATAATCGTATTGTTATTATGATGATGATGGCGAAGATGAAAAGGTTAGACTGTGGCTGTTACACCACTAGGTCTCTCGTCGGTGTGGTTGGAGGAAATATGAAAGAAGGAAAAAGAAGTATAGTCACTATACTATATAGATGGTGTACTTTTACAAAGTTTGATTGGTGGTGCTTATTATTGGAAACGTCTTTATAAAGTTATTAGTATTACCTACGCTCACCATTTTATTCCACTGCATCCGATTTATTCTCCTTTATCAAAATGCATGCATACATTTATATACTGGTGGTACTGTTGCTGCAGACTACTTATCAGAAAGTTGGAAATAATAATTAGATACTTAATAAATATATTTACAGTGCAGGTAGTAATATAAGTCATGTTATATGATGCTGATGATGATGAAGATGGCAATTATGATGCTTTCCAATAAACACGAATGAGTGAGGGATTGAGAGAGCTGAAGTGGGAAAGGCACTTGAATGAATGTCAAAATAGTACTTTTGTCTTCTTTGTTGGATTTTGATACTCTTCTCGATCTAAGTCCTTCATCTGATGATCATTATTAATTGCCATCGTGTAGTAATCACTACCACTGCTACTACTTATACATACCTATTACCTATATTTTATGTATATTTTGATGAGCTATTCGGTCTCATTAACAACCACAGCATTACATTTACATAAGTTGGAGCAATAGCATAGAACAAAAATTTGCTGTGGTAGTGACAAAAAACTGCGACAGTGATAAATGTTTAATCGTTGTTAGAGCAAAAGTAGGAGTTTTTTGCATGGTGGCTCGTTTCCAACAAGGTGATTTTTGACTAGCATGTGACAGTTGTTTTTTTTTAAAAAGATAATTATGTAGAAATGCACACATAATATACTAAAAGTATACTTAGTTCATCGTAGAAGAAGCAGACACTAATAAAAATAATGAAGGAAAAACTTCTTATTTTTTGCTATTTTTAGAATCATGATAAATTAATGGTTTATGAAGTAGCACAAATATGATGAGTGGTGAGGAGGATTCTAAGAGGGCAAAATAACCATCATTACAAGTTTGCGATTGTTATATGATGGCTAACAAGTAATGATGTAAATTCATCTTGTTGTCTCTATAATTAACACTCATGTACATGCTTACATATATACACAATAAAGGAGCATGAAACCAAAATCTGCATATTATTATAAACTTACCAAGAAAAGCAAGAATGCTATTATTACCTTCAAAACTTATTGGTTACATATATGCATTGTAAGTCTTTAATGTTTTATGTTTCTGTAAAATATATACATTTAAAACAAAATAATATGTGCAACAACAAGCAGGTTAACTGAATACATAATAATATTCATGCGTGTATGTATGTAGTTTAATAACAATATAATATTTAACAATGTACAATTTATACATTTATTTCAGTAACACAAGAATTTAATAATAATTTAGTTGTATAAAAGATTCACATTCTGCTCATCAATTTTTATCGTGTCTTCTCGTCGGATGTCGCATTCGCTTGTCGCCGGGAGGTATTACTACTGCCACTACTACTGTTACTGTTACCGTTAGTAAAAGTTACAACAATAGCAAGGGTCACAAGTACGATGACTAGAACAAGGCATATACCAATCAATATCTTTTTCTGCAAAATAAAAAAAAATCAGTACGTGTACATAAAATAAAAGTGCTTGAATTAGTAGAATAAATAAATAAATAAATAATGTTTTATGAAAGTAAAGTAAAATGTGTGAAACGAAAATAAGCAGATAAAGCTACATTTGTTTTATAAACAAGCAAGCTTTCAAAATATCAAAGTTCAACAAGCCAATAAAGCGATTGTGTTTAATGGGAGCTCGGTGTGACGACAGTCCTAAGCATTTTTATTGTGTTGGAGTAGAAGACAAGATCACATGGATGGTTTTGCGAGACCATTGTTGATTGACCATTGTGCACATACTCTAAAATTCTATTTCAAAATTCAGTAAAAGCATTATAACAAAAGCATTCTAAAAATAAAAACCTGAAGTACATAAGTGTCCGAAGTGAAATGACATTGATGATAAACGACTATTTACAAATGATGAAGAAGGAAAAGCACACAAGTGACCACCACCAATAAAAAATGATTCAAAGTTATTATGTCCTCATGAAACATCATCCAATAAAGCTTTACTCTGACCAAAAATATCATTGTGATGTAAAAATGAGCTAAATCGGTCCATTATAGAACTACACTTTTAATGTCCATACCCGCAACGAGATAAACGGACAAACATGTTTCGATCAGCAACTAAAAACAGCAAGTAAATGTTTCCAATGGTTAAAAAAACTTTGAAAAGAATCAGCAGCCGTGTAGCCGCAATGGTGCATAAATAGTTGTATAAATCTGGTGTTGTATTGGTTGGTTGGTTAGTAATGTGGCTGACTGACTGTAAGCGTGTTCATGTCCTTTGAAAATAACTTTGCCGAAAGGGATGAAAATCAATGTGAAAATTGAATTGTCTATTTACTTTACATACTACTATTACTACCTCCTTACTTTGTGTGTCTGTGTGTGTGTACCACACTTTAAAGCCTTTCACAAAAGTTAGGAATTTCGTTTAGAGCGAAAACGTGAAAGTTTCATCATCCGGATTATTTCCGTTTGCCTCCTCCTTTTTTTTATTATTTTATACTCTCAGTCGCTTTCACTTTTAACCCTACACCCTACACTCAAAAAACACACCTTTTTATTATTATTTTAATACGTTTACTCATCCAAGAAAAGCAGAAACGACAAGTAAAAAGTGGTGGGGGAGAACTAAAAGTAATAGTAAAGCAATAAAAGTCAAGAAAAGGGAAATTGAGGTCTTTCATAACAAAGTCATTTATTTCCGGATCTTCCGTTGAAAATTGGATGGCCTCACCATCACCACCGCCACCACCACTAACACTCCAAATCATGTCTTGCTACTAAAGAGAAAAGTTTACCAACTTTTTTGTTACAATACACGCGGTAAACCACTTTAACGCTTTCGACCTCATACTTTTCTTTATTGCATGCTGTCATATATAAACCGATATTTTAAATAAAGCAAGCATTTTAAAAACTTGATACAACTGCATCTTGTCAATTTCTTCCAACAACTTTATATAATGCTTCTTGTGTAATAAAAATACACCAAAGTTGCACAACCAACCGTACACGTATGTAATAATAGTAGCAGCAGCAGCACAAGTAAGGCATTTAGGGTGAGAAAGAAGTAACGACTTTACGACAATGATGATGACCGAGATCCGGTAGCGATGTCATTTCCTTTTTACTGTTACATACCAACCCTTTTCTTTCACACAATGATCACTCACCCGTCCACACTATAAAGCTAGGTTTTCCCACCAATGGAACAGCTTACTTTAACGTGACTGCATCATTCTCTTTGTTATCGTTTTTGTAGCTTCTAGTACTCTAAGCCTACTTAAGTAAACAAAAGGTTATAAAAGAAGACGTTTCCTTGCTTTCATTTAATTTACCAAAAAATATCACCAGTCTATTCAAGTCAACTTATGAATTAGCACACAGACTACATAAAACAAATGGAGTTTTTTTTATTGTGCAGTATATAACTGAAATATATAGATATATATTTTAATCTCTTTCGGACAGCTAGAGTTATCAATGTACCAGCAATGACAAGGACAATTCATTCAATCAAAACCACTGATGCAATCGGCTTTCCCAAAGCTTAGCATTTGAACATTTTCTGGTGGCACCCGTCTAGAACAAAGTGATGTAAAAAACGTTACGTAAAAAAGTAGAGACAATCGATATCAGGAAAGCATGTTGCATAGATCTGCGGCTCACTGCTGAGGTAAAAAAAATATGAGGTGAGGTGACGAAGGTGTGCATCGTTAGTTGGGTTGAGTTTTTTTGATGTACAAATAAAATCACACCAGAATAATATCACTTTTATCGTTATTTTTTTTACTGAATTTGATATCTATTTCATTGTCTTGTAGCTCTCATAACTCTCTTTATATCGATTGAGTTATTTTTCCGTGTTTAGCTAGCACTTCAAAATCCCAAGAGAGTCAAACACACAAAAGAAAAAAGCGAGCTTGTTATGGACATACAAGCTGCTTTTGTTTTTTTTATCTCTCTCTGATTGTACCGCTGCTGTTGCCACCCTACGAACCATTATTGTACATCAGAAACCATTTTTTTTCATTTCAGCTTTTCCCGTTATACTTTCATACACTTTAGCTAAAAAAAATTTATCCTTGGCTTAGTGAAGTATTACTAACTATACGTGCATAATGACATATCAAAACCATTGTGTAGTATTATTATATTTTTTTACTATTATTACGCCAAGTACACACTATAAAAGCCGACCAAACGAAACTTAGCAAAGCTGTAGGAAAATAATGAAAGCAGGGGGAAATGTCATTACATTTCATTGTCATCGTACTTTCTCTCTCTCTCTCTCTCTCTCTCTCTCTCTGTCTCTCTGCAGCAACAAGCAACCATGCATGGTCGTGGTAATGAAAAGCATATTGTTATGGTTGACCGACGACAACAACATAAATAAATACCTATGGAGACCACCTCTCTCACCTATGTAATGTATCAACTAGAAAATGAAGGAGACAATAGGATACTAGTTAGTAATGCATAGTTACCACAGGAAAAAAAACCATTGGTCATGTGCTCTTGGTAGTAACTTTGTAAAGAGAGTCAAATCACAAGCCTACAACTTCACCATTACTACATAAGTCACCCGTGTCTTTTTTTGTTGCAAGGACAACAGTGGATAAAGTTTCCTTCTTTCTTTCTTTTTGTTGTTGAGAGAATCACTGGACTAGCATATTGCAATAGTCACATCACACCAACCAACCGGATCATCACCATCATCCTCCTCCTCATCTATTTTAACCAACACATCGTCCTCCTGCACAACTTCCAGTTGATTTAGAGAAAAAGAGAAAAAAATACACACACCAAGCTTGTTAATAGAAGAGAATGAAATAAAAGTGGTGAAATTTTTTATAGATAAAGTAGTTAGAGCTGAAGCAGTCTGGGGAGCAGCAACCACAAGCAATGACATTCTAATGTTTTCATCCTATGTATTAGTAGCTATAAAAAAGAGAAAAACTGTAGNCTCCTGCACAACTTCCAGTTGATTTAGAGAAAAAGAGAAAAAAATACACACACCAAGCTTGTTAATAGAAGAGAATGAAATAAAAGTGGTGAAATTTTTTATAGATAAAGTAGTTAGAGCTGAAGCAGTCTGGGGAGCAGCAACCACAAGCAATGACATTCTAATGTTTTCATCCTATGTATTAGTAGCTATAAAAAAGAGAAAAACTGTAGTAGATGCTGGGTTAGGGTCACGACAGGAAAAGTCCATCTTGTTTTCCTCTTTCTTCTCTATGCCTTCATTATCATTATCATGCGAAACGATGGTAATATAATGAAATGAGATTTTTTTGCCTTATCCTCCAAAATAGAACAGGATCACTTGCCTGGCTGGAGTACAAGTAATGCGCACTAATATATATATATATATATATTCTTTTTTTTTGAAAATAACGAGTTCAAACGAAACTTGGAAGATAAGTAATTTCTTTGGCTTTCTTCATAGCACATCCTATTATTGTGTTTCTATCCTATTATCTCCCCACTAATTCCTTGAGAAAAATAACAAGATAGTTGTATATAGACTGCCTATATGTACAGATGGTGAATCCTTTTAACAAAATAATATGCTAGCATTTCATGTTAAATATGTATGTATTTATTGTCAAACAGATTGTGGAAAAATGAAAAGTTTTTGTGGGTGATGTGCATATGTATACCTAGTCTAAAAAAAAATTAGAGAGGAAGCCATCAGTTTTTCTGGAAAGTCAATAAAATACTGCCTATGTTGTTATGAAAGACAGACATAAAATTTTCATGATAATAAGGAATCCTTTTGCAGAGTGAAGAAAGAGAGATGAGCATCTGTCCTTGAAATTCAGAAGGAGCAGATACCATAGTTAACTATGCAGAGAAAATTTAAGACTAATAAAACATTGCTTCTACACACAGCCAGTAGTGCGATACTGCGAAATGGGGAAATGAAAGGAAACTTCCATCATGAGAAAATTCCAAGCAATTTTCCATTCTTCTCCTTCTTTCTTGTCCCTGAGTATTTTTATGGTAGGAGGTTTTGTAAAGACACATGTATTTAAACCTTTACGTTATTTCAACCAATCATTCAATTTTGTACATGTACAAGTTTTATTGCGAATGCAAAGAAGAACTTCAAAAGTAGTAAAAGAATGTGAAAGTTGGTTTCTTTAGGTATATGTCCTTAAATATTGGTTAGTGTGTAGGCTAATATGGTTGCAAATTCTTCTAACAGGGCTATATACTAAAGCAATGTAAGTAGAGTATAAATAAATAAGGGCAGTCGCGCATGCACAACCGTTCTTCCATTATTTACAAGAATGCCTTAAATTTTTATAACTTCAGCCTTCATTTAAAGATTTAAATGTTTTTAAACTTTTATACATTCCGTCTAGTAGGTTTCTTTGTTCATCGGTTCCAGTTCTGTATGTAAGCATGCAAAATAGCATACGATGCAGAAATTACTATAATGCATTTACGAAAGCGCATACTTTCTGCATTATTTTTTTATTCTGAGCTTTTCTCTTGTCATCAGGAACACATGAGCCAGTAGTAGACTATCCATATGTCATCAGTTATTTTCATCGTCTCATTACGAGCAAGGACGCACATTGCCACACCACCACTGCCACTGGCCATGTGATACTGGGAACAACATGCCATTCATGCTGTAATAACAAACTGCCCACATCATACCGTCAGCAACAACAAAAGTAGATAGAATGGAAACTTGGGTGAGTAAGACTTCGAGACAATACAGAACTGATGAGTAAGATAAACTTGATGTATTTAATGCACCCAGAGCAAAATAGCAAAAGACTAGAAACAAAGTGAAAGTGCTTCTTAAACGAAATACCAAAAAAAGGAAAAGCGACATCATTATAAGTGGACATGCATTTATGTACCTAAAAATTAGTGTAATCCAAAAACTGTATTGTACAGTTCAGCGTTCTGCAGTAATGGTCACAGTTGCAAGTTGTGTGACATGTCTTGTTAGTATCCAACCAACCGACACCCGCTAATCTTTTATTTACACTTGTCTCTACCCCCTAAGCGTAGCGCTATATTGTGAAGCTGGCTAATTATAGTACCTAGCAATTGGACTTGACAAACCGTCACTTTGGACAATGGCCTTACCTGCACTATCACTACATCATTTCCGTATAATATAACAATAGAACCCTCTACTATCTAGTCTAATATTTATATAGGCAAACTGTGAACATAAATGTTTGAGTTGAAGTATAACGACAAGAATGCACATTAATGCATTCTGAATTATAAAATATTCATGTGTGAACAGAAGTTGTCTTATAGAAATTTCTACTTGTTTGCAAAAAGTGTCAAAGTGCATTTTTGAAATATATATAGGTTTCCTTTCCCCAAAAAATACTTGGCGTAATGTAGTAAGCAACTACGAGAGCATTAATAATGAAAAATGTTAAAACGATCGCACTTAATTATAGGATTCGTACATGTTTAGTCACATTATTTCAACCACCACACCACACTCACTAGAAACCTATCTCACCAGACAGTAGCAAAAAAAGTGGTAGTGCGTGCTTCCGTAATAAACATATTATCCAACAACTTTTATTCTTTCGTTTCCTCGTCTGTGATAACAATGAAAAATAGAAATAAGGTCTATTTTATGGTCCACGTCCTAAAAACACATCCTAAAAACTTTTTTCCCACAAACCTTTGCGTCGTTCCTGCTTTAAAACTTTTTTTTTTGCTTGTATATACATGCGCAGTACCGTATGAAGTCCTTGTCTCATTATTACATATTTCCTTTCCTAGTAGTAAATACTGAATACGAATCATAAAAATGAGACAGAGGAGAAGTAAGTAAAAGAACCTTATTACCAGAGAGTTTTCTGCAGAAGCATCTTTGTTCCGTAAATGCAAAAATCTTATTATTTTCCCAGAGCACTTTTATTACGAACGCCACTATTTCCACAAGGGAATAATATATACGCTGTAGTACCTCTAACTTTGCGAACAAATGTGCTTTCGTTCATCTAAAAAAAACGTATCTATTCATTTAACAAAAAAAGTGCTCGATAGAATACTAGGAATGTTTCATAATTTTTTGTACGCTGATGAAATGTGCCCTTAATGATGATGTTTTGAAGGGTCTAACTCTGCAGTTCATACATACATACATACATACGTACATAATATCCTTATAATTAAGTGTGTTAGATGCAATATCTGGATTGGAAACATTGTTTTCCTCTTTCGTGACAATTTAGTCAACATTCGCTGTGGAAAAAGCTGTTCTGATAATTAAATTACTCAGCAAATATTTTACGACCCGTCAAGCAGAAGTCAAAAAAGTTCAAAATACATGCATGTACCTACTACCTACGTATGTCATCATGTCTAATAGGCATGTCGTCTTTTTTTCATAATTAGAAAAACGGCAACAGTCGCTACAGTTTCTTCTTTCGAAACTCTCTTGAAAATCTATGTTGCCGCCAATAATGGTATAAAATATATATACTATACGCGTTTACACAACTTGAGTTTTCATTACACGTTTTCTTACGGTTCGCTTTCCTTTTCACCTGATTGACAATCAATTGGTAAACTCATTGTTTGATACCTTCGTCAAATATAATCACCACTTTAGGTATACGGAAAAAGCAGACAAGCAATGTTTTCTTCTAAATAGCCAGTTTAGGCCAATTGTGTTGGAGCTGATAGGTGTAATCAAAAACCTTTTTGTAAAATGAGCATTTTCCAGAGACTTGTCATCATCACAGAGCAACCTTAACATGCATCGAGATATCTATTATTTGCTGGTGACGCAATCCCCAATAACAAGAAAGCAAGTGTGTATGTGATAATGATAAGATTACACACATTGAAAAACTATGGAGTCGTCCACTCAAGTAAAACTAATACGTTAAGCTTGCAAAGATGCAATAGAATGTACATACATTTTTATGCGTTTACTATTGCATTGGAAAATGGGTGCGGATTACTGATTTCTTCTACTTCTGACTGACTTTTTACATTTTTAGTTTACAAGTCTGGGTATGCATGTATAAAAATATACATGCATGCACACACATTTCTATCGGTTATATGCATTATTCCCACATGTGTGTACTCACTACTACTGAATATTAGTGTGACGCTGGTAACATTTTCCCAGCATGGTCCACTTAACTTCTGTTAAATTCGTAGAAAGTCAGATATAAAGATTTTCGTTTGTAGTTTTCTACTTGACTCTTTCTCCGACTCCATCATCATCATCATCATCATCACCAACCAACAAACAACAAGGGGCATCAAGAAGAAGAAGATTGGCTTCATTCTGTCGGTTCGTCGCACTGCTTGTAGTAGTAGTATTTATACAAGCAAACTTACTTGGCCTTGTTTTCCTTGACAAGCAGGAAAAGACAAGGGTGTATACCTACCTTCATACTTAAGACATATGCACACACACACACATACAACCGTACATTGAGTTTTTTTCCTATTGGATTTTCAACTAGAAAACCTGGAGTGCAAAACAACAAGGCGATAAACAAGCAAAATGTCTTTCATTTCTGCACTTACTTGTTCTTCTGGTGCTGCTGGTGATGAGTGGAAGTCTGACTGTACGCCGTACGCGTTCTTCATCGTCTTGTTTGTTGAGCTCATTCAAGAGGACAGACAAGTTCACAATAAAAGATGAGAGTTATAGAAAAGATGAAGAACAAGAAAAGCTCTACTCCTCCTGGTATATCTAAGAGGTAAATAGCAGTGCTTCCGAAAGAAAAAAAATTCACCGTAACAGACAAGTAATAATACTAAAACTACATCGTGTAGTAATAGTAGTATGTATACATTGTGAGCACTCCAGAATGTGCATACCTTTACACACAGTAATTCTCGAAAATTGCTTCAATATGCCTGCTATTTTACTACCTAGATGGTTTTACCCTTTCGCTAACTCACAATTCGGCAAACCAAGCAGACAGCACTTTTTATTTCTTCCACGCTCAAACTTTTTTGATTTGATAGGAAAACAAAGGAAATAGTTGAAGACGAACAATAAAAGATTTTCTACGTTTTTATATAGGTAAAGTATATATTATGTAATGTAGGCGCCTTGCTACATGTTGTAAAAAAAGCATGTACATTGTCTGCTTCTACTACTACTACTATAATAATAATCATCCTCATCAGCAAACGAGCTCGTCACCATACAGAATTTTCTTTGCTTTCTCTACTAAATAGTTAACGGGCGAGGAGGTGGAATCAAATGAAGTGTGCGAAACATTGCATGGTTGCAGGATTAAGGAAGTTTGACTGGTTTACCTGCTCATCATCCAATTGATGGTGCACACTTCACTCAACAGGAGGTAATATTAGGTTCGTTGACAATGAGGGTCGATGATGCCCTTGTCAGTGTGCTTATTAAAAACAGGCCAGTTTATGTAGGATAACGAGTATATACTGAACAAATGTCTAAAAACTTACATTTTTTTTGGAAAACCCGTACTTTTTGCAAGATTGACGATGCACGTTATCGATGTGGATTGAATATTTAATGGCACTCTTTTTTAGAAACATGATAAATGTATAGAACAAAGTATTGCATGATGATGAACACGTACAGAATGTATAGCACTACAATTTATCAGTTTCAAAACATGCAAATGTACTACGTCCGACACGTCATATGTTAGTATTTGTTTGTTAAAACAATTAATAATCCTTCCTTTCTGATAAACTGTTTTCCTTTCACAACGCTTTATTATACCGGAACTAATCCACGATGTGTGCAATTAATAGCCTACAAATATTAGGAAATGCGCATCCAAAAAGCTTCGAGAATTTTATTTTCAATTTTGAGACTGCTTGTATAAAACAAATAGAAATATAAACAACAAATTTAGTTGTAGTATACCTAGTTATGGGCAAAAACAATAGTCTGATCACCACCATTGTAAGCACCGATTCCAGAAAACCTGCTCCAGCTTGAGAACGTCACACGTGGCAAAAAAAAACTTAGTGTTATTAAGAAAAGCTGAGATGAGAGGAGAATCAAATTTCCGTATACTAGTAGACGGAATATTATTCACAAGCGTATTATTATGTTACCCACTCAGGTGAAAAATATACGTTTCAATTTTCAAATGCTCCATAATACGCTTAAAGATGTTTTCAACAATAAATGCAAAAACTACACTGCTGCTGTCGTAAAACAATGAAATTAATGCCATTGTTTTCCGTTTTTTGGCGTCATCTCGATCAAATAAAGTAGTAAGATGGCATAAACACGAACAAGTGTACATATTGACATGCTTGAAACAAGCAGGAAGAGTTTTCCAAAGAAAAAAATAATACTTTGCATAAGTAGAATAGACATGATAATCATTTTATGTACTTGTTCACGACACCGTGTCACATTTCCAAAATATTCAGCAATAAAAGCGCTGTTTACAATTGTATGTCGTACGTATTTGGATTTTGGATAATATAATTTTTTTTGTGAGCATTTGCTCTTTTGCCAGTTTTTTCTGACCTCTCATAAAAAGTAGTTACCCTGAAGGTTCCTCTAAACACTTTTATTTCCTGGCAGTCGAGCGTGACAGGAAATCTTAGCAATTCGCCATCTCATGACGGTCATGATGGCGATGATCATAAAACAGAAAATAAAAGATTTTTGTCCTTTTCCTTTATGGTCACGGAAAATGCAATTTTCCTTCTTTCTCTTTTCTGCCCATCGCTCGTTTATGTGCGCTGAGTGGTTCATGTTTTGCATCTTAATAGCTTCATTTTCACATTTGTATATGCATGCTCATAAATGGAATGTTGGAATGATGGCTGTATATATATGGAGGAGGGACGTAGTCATTGTGACTAGCAAATGAAGAGAAGAGGAGGTGCAGATTGTAATTGTGATGTGGTTGCAAGGAAGCTCAATGGGAAAGAAAGCCTTTACTTCAGTTCAGACAGGTTAGTTCTTATGAATATCACATGATCACCTTTCCATGTGGTCTGTTTTTCATACCGATCTTTATCACAATCAAATAAAACGGCGTGCAACAGTAGCGGTGAATAATCTTGATGGACGTTTCATGTAACGAAAATAGGTAAAACCTAATGTAATGTGTGTCAAAATGGAACATTAACATGAAGTTGTTTTCTTTGGAAAAAAATAAACATGTATTATTGGTTTACACGAATTATCGCGATTGGTAAAACTCAATAAAAAAACAAGCAAGCAAAATCTACTACAGCGAGGACAGACAGACAACGTAAGTATGTAATTTTCTATTTTAAGTAGTACTGTGAGGCTTAACTACACAACAGAGCGAAAGTTTTAGTCTATGTTTAAAAACCTGGTTCACTTTCATCTTGTATTTTTCCATACATTTATAATAATACAAACCACTAGAAGGGAATTTTAGTCTTTTCCACAAACGCTCACCAACATATCCCTCGAGGCCTGTTTTTATCATTATTATTTTTTAAGCTCCAAAAAAATGAGTATCTTACCTTCCATTACACCATCATAAATATGTTTAAACTGGAAATGCAAATTTCCACCTATTTAATATGCATAACCACGGAGAAGGGAAGTTTATCCCTACGTTTATTATTATTATTATTATTATTATTATGAATATTTTTAGAAATCCTGCCACCCTCCTAATGTTTTGAAATACTCTGGGAAAGAAAGGGAGTGTTATACTAAATATCTTTTTCGATCCCTTGTTTCTCATGGTTATAAATTCACCTTCTCACGTTTTCCCTTTCCCTTTCTTCTTTCTCTCCCTTTCTTCCTATCCTTCTTTCCACCATGACAGGTTTCAATGCTAATGATAACATTGAAAATAATACTAGCGCTTTACACTGAGCTATCAGACAACTTGCATGCGCAATATCATGTATACTCTCCAAAATATATTAGCCTAAGCCGATTTAAACTGGTAGTCATAATAGATGGATAGATGATATATCCATGACCTGTGTGGTGCCTGTACAGACCTGTACCATAACGGTTTTTAACGGTCGCCATTCACCTGTAATGTAACCTCCATCTTTGAATCACACTGAGTCATAATTATAAGAAAGCAATTGCAAAAACAACAGAAATTGAAAAGGTGCAACCGTTTGGCTGCTAGAACGCGAGCGAACAGGCGAATACCTAGACAGGCCTAGCAAAATCAGTAAC
>JAHZMZ010003473.1:0-11463 GCA_027743805.1 Lepidocyrtoides sp. E14 | reverse complement strand
TTATGTTGGTGGTGTGCAGTCGTGTTCAAATAGGAATACAAATGTATCAAAATACATATTTGGGTGTTTTGTAGTGAAACCAATTTTCAGGCTTTATTTGAAATTTGAAGAAGCAAACGTGAGTTTGATGCACATCTGCAATTCCGTGACGCTTTATGTATTATTGTAAGTTCCAATTCGAAACCATGCTAGAATCGCAGAAGAGGGTAATCGGTAATGGTAAAATGCATACATAATACCACCGACCGACCAAGTAACTTAATTATGAACATTGTGCTTTGCAATAGTCATCTGTGGAAACATCATACACAATGAGCCAAAGAGCCAATTTGGAGAATTCCAAGAGTGTCTCTGGAAGAATGTGCCTCGGTATTAGATGCTTTCCTAATGAGAATAAACTATTATTATTAATTTTACTACCCAACACAAAATACCACTCAAATTCACAGGGATTTAATTAAGTAAACTAAAAACTTTGTTGTGGGCTATTGTACGTTGTAAAGTGAACCAAGGAATTTTTGGAGCTTTTATTTTCCAAACTGTATTGAGTTTCTGTCATAACATTTTTACCATTTGATTTGAAATGATCACCATCGCCGTTGATTGAAGGAAGAATTTACGAAGGACATCACGAATTTTACACAAATGTTGAAGTTCAATACTATGAACTAATTGGAGGCCAGCAAGATCTTACATAATTGTATGAAAGGGTTGCGCAGATTTTGCATAACCAGAATTTGGAGGCACTAGAGCATCTTAAGCCGCGAGACATTAGGGGAGGACAGTCCCAGTAGATTAGATTATTTTGTCAAAAGAAACTTTCAGAATTAATCTTCATTATTTTCCTTCGATCTGACCCTACCGCTAGTTTTTACTGAAAAATAATCTAATATCCATCACCTGATGTCAACAAACCTAATTCTGCACATAAGCTTACATGCAGTCATTAAAAATAATCGATTATTTTGTATTTTAGCTACTTCTGAGTAGCTAGCAATTTTTTTGAGAAATGATCGGGTTTTTAAATTTCGCGCGCGGCGACGATTCTTTTTTTGTGAAAAATAATCTAATCTTCGCTACCGATTGTGTTGACTGACCGGCCCTATTGTTTTACGAGTAGCCCATAGACAGGCGTTGTCCGAAGAGTTAAGATCATCGGAAGTAAGCGATAGATGTGATTTTAATTTACCTTATGAAATTTTCATTGTTTCATAATAGTAATTATTATGAATTTGAAGACGGGCCTGAGGAAAAGTGGGAAGATACGGAAGGAAGGAAGCAGACAAGCAGTTAAAGAGGACAATGTAAATGATCTGGTCCAAAAATATATCGCCCAAAGAGATGTGCTTATAATAATCGTGCTTGAGAATTTTACAAGTACCTTGTATTCACATTTTAATAAAACCAAAAATGTTGATGATGTTGATCGAACTCGAATTTATTTTCGAAAGTTTTGGCAACGAAATCAGGAATTATTAAATTTTGATTCAGTTCAGAGGAAAATTCGAAAAAATGCATGTTTTCAGTTATGATTTGCTTTGATTTTTTTGGCAGGAATATATCCGTCAATTTTTATTTGTTCATCCACTTCTCAAGCATGTGAAAAAATGCTTTTGTCTAAAAGGTGAAATATGCAGTTCAACAATTAAAAATAATGAAATCGTACAAAGTTGTCTACTACTATAGGTGTCTTTTCAGGTTTGCTCGATGATATGTTATTTAAATACTGATTTACAGCTCAATAGCTCGTAATTTCTCACAGATTTTAATAGAAGGGTAGTAATTATATCACCCATAAACTAAACTAAAATGTAAACATGTTCAAATAATCCTTAGTCAGTAATCTCTATGAATATTGCTCAGATTGGACAGACTAATGAGAAAGTTTAATGGAATTGAAGCGCAAGGCGTGATGAATTAATCAATTTTAGGCATTGTTTTTGCAGCTTCTAACCATTTTTCTTGGTTTCATAGCACATTTCAAACGCATATTGGAGTGTAACACTAATTTTTCATTAGATCAATTTTATTTCAAATGTCTGACAGTGACAGCCATTTGAAATTCTATTGGCGATTTGTTAACAATCGTTTCATTCAACATTCATATGTATCATGTCTGTTTGTTTACAACTTTCAATTTCAAAAGCACAACCTTCATAGGAGTTCACATTTCACATCCGCGATTCACTTTATCGTAATGACAGACATTTGACATATGTCAAAGATTTTAGCATTACATTTCTTATCATCATACATAGGAGTAATAACATTTAGTCTTGTAACGAGACTCTTGTCAAATGTAAAGCAATTTTCTATTAACGTATCTAATCAATCAAATCCTAAGCGCAAAAAGATAACACCCCGTGACGTTAATTATGCATGAATGCTACACTTCTCAGGCTTCTTTAAACTTACTGGCCCGACTGACATAGGCGAATTAGCCGTCACTCGTCACTCTCAAGCATCTCAGATATTTCCGTTTTTTCAATGGCACTTCATTTTTTTCATTTTTCAAGTATTTTTATTCTCAGTGGGTAAAAATGTATTCAAGTAAATTATTTTCAATTTGCGGGAAGTTAAAAATCCGTTTTACTTGATTAACGATTTTTTCAGGGCCAGACACTTCAGATTTAGAGAATCAGATTTGTGTTTGAAGAATCAAAAATAAAGTACATATTTTAGTTCTTGAAAACATAACCATCTGCAGAAAATCATTGACACTCTTAACTTATTAAATATTCTCGTGGAGGGTTTTGGCTAGGTCTTTTGCAACAAATATTTTTTTAACCAAAATAATATTTTATTTTCAGACTCATCACTCGTCCGCAAAAAAAAATGATTTTTTCATGTTTCTGCAAATTGGCAATAATTTGCCTGGGGAGTGATGCATTTTTACTTTTTACCCCCTGAAAACATTTTTCCCATAAATACTTTAATAAATATACTATGAAAGTATATCTCAGAAAAATATATACAGACCCAAATATAAGGAACTATAAATGAAACTATCTGATAGATGCATGAATTATGAATGCTTACGATACTTCTATGAAACTTTTAATTGCAAACAATGCCAGTTGCGACCAAGAAAACGATAAAATCTTCTTACCATTACCAAGACTAGCAAACAGTGTAGTAATTATTATTTAACAAGTTAATTGAAATACATCTTTTGTACATGTAATGTGTTATTTTGTTCTTGTGACATCAAGTAAATAATTCACGCAGTCATAATAGATACATACTTTTCACTGACCTATGAAAACTTCATTTCAAAAACAAAATTAGCTCAAGCTCAGAACAGAACTAAATATTATGAACATTTTAATATGCATATAAATGGCACACGCACATGCCACATTTTGTTCAGCACGCGTGGTGTTTCAATTCAATTCCGCTGTTGCGTACAATTGAAAATTCTAAGCGTAATCGTTCATTCCACGCGCACGCGTCAAGTTTTCTGTTTTTGTACAGGAGGTGTTTGAGTAAACAAAAACAAGTCAAGACTAACCAAGATGTTATGAAACACTTGAATAGTTCCCATAATAAAGAACGGAAATGTTAGCAATGACACGCATTGGAATTAACTGTAATATGCAGTATTTAATGTACATAAATAATTTACTTGTTAATCAATGTTTTTGTATCTTCTTGAAATAATACACTTTTACAGCCATTATTCAAGACAGACGCAAACCCAAGTCAGATAAGTTTGGCTTGATAATAATAACCAGTAATTAATTTCATTTTAATCTATGTGATTATCTTAGACTATATCTTAATGTTCTCTAACAACAATACACTGGCCAGCCACCTTGTTTAATGTGTATATAGTTATGCTTAAATTGCATAAAATAAAATACGGTACTCTTACACCAGTGTGTCTGTAGGTTATTGTTACAATTTTTAAAAAATCATTTAAAAACAATAAAACAGAATGTAAAATAGTGTCTTAAAGTAAAACGTGAATGCAGTAAGAAAGCAACCAAAGACCAACATTTTGTTTTGAAAATATTATTTAGCATGAAAATCCTTGAAACCGTGTTTTGCGACGACAAAGAAATGTCAAATGCATCACCATCATCATAATTTTTTGTAGTAAAATTGAACCTGTCACTTTTTTGTTTTCCTAATTGTTGGTATAGGTAAGGATGTTCGTTTTTGCAAAAATGTTTAATGGTTTAAAGAAATATGCATATTATAGTACATATGCACAAGTAAAGATGAACTTCAAAGATTTATGAGCATCTTCAGAATTCAACGGCAGAAAAAACAGCGAGACGTGAAATGACTTTTAGATTGACAACACGGAAAATTCATGCTGCACATTTCCTACGCATTTTAGTAAAAGTGGGTGTCATAAAAGAGTTTTAAATGTAAAATGTGCAGTTCTCTTAAAGTCACACAACCAGCTTTTTAAATGAAGGAAAAGATACCAAATGCTGAATCATTCACTTTAATTCTCTGCCACATTGCATTTTCATGAAAAAGTCAAATATTAAGTGTTTATGATTTTCACGTCCGCGCGTCTCTGTCTCTGTTGTTGCAGTAAAAAATCCATCAAAAACATTTTTTTATTAGTCATTTTATATATCCGTATATACAGTACCCAGGGCTGATTTTTTCTAGTATTTATGCAGCTTATTCTTAGGTACTCCGACGACGGAGTAATATCATTGATTGGTTATTTTTAAATTTTACAGTTTTCATCATGCCAATATCGGTAATAATGTAATAATTGCTACATGATGTTTATGATAATAAGTGGCAAGAAAATGTACAAAATTGTGCAAAACCTTGCGATGTGAAATAAGGCTCATTGATTGTACTTGTAGAAATTTGCAAGTTGCAAACTGTAGTGTCAAAATTAAACTCATCTCCCTCTTTTTCGTCTGCTTTTGAATATGTATTACCAGAAAGAAAAATGCATATTTTTTCTCCCTATACGACTCGGGGATGATCAAGAAATGAAATGGTAAATGGGACACATAAAAGTCTCAGCAGTTCAGTTGTAAAATCCCCTTTCCATTTTTTTACATCTTTAAAGTTCCTTACACAACGATCCGCATTACACTGCTCTCAAGTGACATGAATGACCAAAAGTTATACTACAAAAAAACAGACAGTAATAATGATTGCAGATGCTTACGAATGAGAATTTATTAATGAAAAAAGTGCGTGTTTTATTCGAATGATGACTTTTTCCTCCCACTGATTCACTCAGACCCTTGGCTCTTATTTTTTATTAATCGTGACGAAAATCCACAAAACACAAATTTAAAAAAAATGCACACATAACCTGGTGAGTGATGTATAACACGATATCATTGCTCTTTTTCATTTTACTGTTTTTGTAAGAAGATAGTATTTTTGAAAAAAAAACACATTACCTGTAAACAGTATAGGTCACAAAGGGCAAAAAAAATTGTTATTGATTAGTCTTGCCTATTGTTTAGCATCAAAAAATGTACAGCGATCCTCCTGCTCATTGTCTAGTATTTTTTGTGTTCGTCAATATAATATAGTTGCTTCCCTTCAACTAAAAATTTAATGATTCGTTATTTGTTTTGAATAGAAAATATTGCAGAATAGTCCAAAAAGTGAACAAACGTTCCGGCTTTAATTACCAATATACATAATACATACATGGGTAGTTTTGATAGGTACGTAACAATTCATTTTTGTTGGTTAACTAAATGTTTTCAAAATTATTTGTATCGGCAGTGCAGGTATTGAAAGGTAATCCACAATAGGTATTGATGGTTCATGTTGGTTATCGATAAGCCACATTTGTTGTACGTCTTTGTTACGTCATGCTTGCGTCTAGCCTACTGGATCCAACGGTGAGATATGAAAATTATGCAATATTTAGTATTGCATACTAAACATCAAGTTTCATTATTCGTGTTGTATATAGCTTGCAATCAGTTTATTATTAGCTATTTGCCTGTAAATACATAGTAGTAGGGCTAGTTCATGATGACACGACTCTTCAGTAGGGTCACTGACTTTAAAATGGCATCCTTTTCCAAATGCGACGATCTTTTCAAAAAAATACTATTTCAAATTTATATCTTACTTAAAAATCGTGAGAATGTACTAGTATGTACATACAATGTTGATTCCTATACAACTTGTGTCATATATAGTCATGTAACCGACTGCGTGCTACAGCTTTTGTATCGATTACGAGAGGATTATTATAACAATGTACAAATATTTCTTAAATCATACAAAGTTCGTCATTGCATTCACTCATAGACGAAAGCCGGATAATTATAAACTAATTAGCATGATATCACTCCATCCAACAATGATATTATTAGCATTAGACAGACAATTTGATTTAATGGAAATTATACGGTTGCGACCACAAAGAAAAATTACACTTCATTGGACGAAAATCTTAATAGCTTGTTTGTAATTTTGGTAATCAACGAGTTTTAATTCTACCACAACAAACCAAAAGTCACCAAAACAGTCACATTCTTACCACCACCAACGCCTCCAACACCTTTTAATTGTGTAATCACGCGGCACTAGCCATTGACACAATTATTTGACATGAAAAAAATGAAAAAGTACATGCAGAGGCAAAGCGGTTGATGTAGTTTTTACATGCTTGATTGCAAATGCAAATTCGATAAATTATTGTTGCGCATTATTGCTTAAACCGAACAGACGCAGAAAGCTAATTTATACATTTATATATAATATGAATTGCAATTGCAACAGTAAAGCACTAAAATAAATAATAATAATAGTAAACAATGAAGAGTTGGTGGTGTGTGTTGCTGTTGAAGAACTGTCTCCTTATTATTATAGAACTTTGATTTATTGTTAGAAAATCTTATTACCAACAAGATGATTTTCAAATTTATGCACAGAATCTTCCGTCATTGCAATAAAATCTCAGTAGTGCGACAACGAACGATACAAAAAGAAGCACTGACCATAAAGGACAACATGAGCAATATATAGTGATTTTATGTGCATTAATAGTGACCATTTTGCATTTTCTAGCGGCATAAAGTTACTCTATGCAGCGAATATTTGACCCTTGGCCAACCTATGTTTCTTACATAATTCCAAATACAAAAATATCAATGCAATATCTCAACTACTGTTCGATACTCAGTGCTTCTAAAATGATGACAGTATAAGTGATGTTGATAGTTTATACAACGTCTTCGCAATAATCATCCCCATATACTCAAAAAAAATCCATTATAAATTACTGGTTATTAAACAGTTTGCAAAAGATAATGGATACTCATTGCGCTATGTGGGTGCGCTAATTAGACTGTTCCTGCATATTTTTATTATTTTAAAAAGTTTTGCCATCGATTTGGATTTTTGTTTTTATGCGAAATACCAATGTATTGCAATCAACATTTCATTCCTCAACAGACCTATACCACCAGTAACGAAAAAAAACGGCAGTTACTGGTGAGAATATTTAAAATAAGATAATTGCCTTGAAATATTTGATGCAATTTGCACACATTAAGATTTAAATGCGTACGCCTTGTGTTTAGTCCGTCAATTAAAATTTTATTTTGCGCAAGCGTAGGAGTCAATCCACTCTGCTGTTGTATTTAGTGAGTAAGCTATTACTTGTCAATTTCAGGTATGAATAAATCTAAAAACTCAATGGTGAAACCCTTCACAATGTCCCAAATACTTTGATGTTTTGTGTACAAAAAAAAGTTGATATACACTGTTCAAAATATTGATTATTATAATTGCCACCATTGAGAAATACAAAAAGAAATTAATTGTTGTTCATCTTCACCTACAATAAGATGCAATTGTAGTAAAACAATTATTGAATGTAAGTTTTGTTGGTTTTTAACTTTTGAATGAAATGGACATTTTTTGCTTCCATGTAAGTAATACATCAATATTGCCTGTGTACTTTGAATTGGGCAACCAGCTTGGCATACGGTAGATCAAAAAGATGCAAACATGATTTTTATCTTTATCATATTTTTTATTTGATGTCTTCTCACGACAAAATGTACAAAAAATGCCCTCGGTATCTCACAAGTTTTTTCCTTGATTCTTGTCACAGACCCATTTAACTTTTTTAACGGTTCTCATCATTTATTGCCGCTTTTAATGGCAATCAAGGACTATGCATACCTATAGGACCTTCATTTAGTGAAATTCACAATGCAGTATGTTTGGTAGTATAATTTTCCCGTCTTCAGAGCATTAAAACTTGCAATGCTACACTAAGGTATGAGGACTTTGGGATAAAAAAGGTTAAATCATGGGACACTAGTACTGTCGTCGGTCTTGGAGTTGAAGCAACCTAAAAACCACCTAATGTCAATGCACACCCACTTCCCGAAACATGTTGAGTACCCAAAGATTAATGATGCATATCTTAGTTTTTACGCATACCCACAGAATATTACTCGTGCACCAACGATAATGTAGAACTATGTATGCGTGTGGTTACGTTACGATTTATTTTTGGGCTGGTAACATAAATGTACAAAAGTAATCCTGAATATTTAGGTAGTTTGTTATGTCAGAATCTCATGGTTATACCTATTGTGTGTGTATTCAAGTTTTATTTTTAAAACTAATGCGTTGGCCTTCACAAAAATTTCCATAAAAGTCAGCCACATACATACGAAGAAGAGATCGTGGGAATTATTTATTTGATGTGGGCAAAAACATTTTAAAATGAAAGTTGACTCGAAAATTTTTGATTTTTTGTTAAAAATACGTTTATACTGTATTCAAAGTTCCACTTACAATAATTATATTATGCTTGTTTATCTCTTGTTGTCTTCTTTTGCCAGTTCAGGCTAATGGCTAATGAAATGCATTGGAATAGTAATTAGTAACATAACAAAATAAGTGAAAAAGCGTCTCCATATATAGATTTTACATTTGTAATGTCACCTCTGACATGGATAAGCAAACACATTATATTTGTCTCTGTCAGCGACTGTGAAGAATTTTGCGCAATACGTGGTGCACGCAGCATGAAGCAGTGCGTATAGTTAGTGCAGTTGGATTCTCATGAATCACTTTAAAGTGACCCAAAGTGTCCCTAATTCAAATGTTCATCACAAACCATATTATCTTAAATCTGATGTTACTTTTACGTTATCTTACTTTTTTATTATTTAGGGTCATTATCTAGTGACTGCACATAATATTGTGAACGACATTTTTTTATTAAGTTGCGGGTTGTAATTTGCGTGTGTGGCTGTGCTGTTGTATAATATATATAATATACATAACATTTATGGTAATATGGTAGGTGTGTGAATATTGCTTGTTTCATGACTGTATGATTAAATATTGCATTAAAATAAATTGCAATAAAATTTTAATAAACTCCCACTTTTCTTAACATCAGTTTATGCATGTAGCATACAAAGACACCATACCTAGATTCAACTCATTTGTCTTTGTATGTAATGAGTTTTTATGAAACAAAAAAATATTCACCTGCACATGCCCTGCGTCTTCTTGAGAGTTGAACTTAAGACATGATATGTGGGACAACAACATGATGTATGTATGTACATACAGGTACATACAATTCAAAGCAATACAATTGATTATTGTACATTTCTTTTTAAGGATTTTCACACGCGGAAAAACAATTTCTGACTCTAATTTGCTGTATACATTGGCAAAAAATTATGTTGTTCAAGTACAGTACATAATATTCATACACTTAATTGTGTTGTGTCATAGAAAGAGTACACTTTTGCAGCCTTATACTACTAACTGACATATGACTCTTGACATGAGTTGACTGTGACATAACACAATAATTGAATGAATTGCTGCAGATTTTGGATGAAAAAAAATGATGAAGAACATTGTAGCAAGTTATGTTATTCATTTGAGGTAAGCAATGGAATGGCAGGCACGCATGAGAATGCACGCAGAAGGAAAAATTGAAGAAGATGCTCCTTTAGTTCTCATTATTGTTCATCACGACGACTCGACTCAAGAAGATAAGCGGTGATATTGAGATATGCTCAGATATTTATCATACCCAGCACCTCATTACAATGCGAATTGCAAAGATTCTTCTTTATCGTGGTGAAATCATTTCCCTTTTAACTGTACCCTAAACACAAACCAACTATTAAGTCGTTGCATTAGTCATATAAGCTTTACAACGCTTATTTGTCTCATTCACACAGCTTGAAATACATTCCACTACTACAACTACCACCATCAACAGTCATTTAAAATTTCCCTTTCTTTTCGAATTGGATATATACTATGCCACTGCAAAGTACAGGTATACTACACATTCACAGTTGACATTGCCTACAGCTTTTCTCTTTCATTACTTGATTCATTCTAAAGGATGATTTTTTACTACATTATCTATCTTATCCATATTTACGGCATTGTACCGCTTTACATATGTTTATTAAATAAAAACTGCATACTGCATTTCTTTACTTCTTTTATGCAGCTATACGGCAGGGATATAAGACTAAAACAATAGGACGAATATAAGCAATTATGAAGGGATTATAAAATGCATACCCTTCACGATGGTTTTACTCTGCAATGCCTATAGGTATATATATGATCTGCCTATATTGAAAAAAAATAATGTTTTATTGTACTTTTTTTGCAACTGTCAACTCAGTTTTGTTCAAGAAGAACATACACAATATGCCGGTTGAACAAAGTAAAATGAGTAAATGGGTGAATATTATGAATGAGAGGGAACGGTTTTACATCACCGAGCCCTACCTCGATTAACTCTGACGTATACCACCATTACCACCACATATAATGACAAAAGAGGCATTGCAACAAAAAAATCAAGTATATAATAACCGCTGTTATATTTGTCATTGCTCATTTTAATTTTCTTCTCTTGTAGACAAAAAAATCATATAACATTCAGAAGGTTTTCAAAAATGAGACAGGTTGGGTGACGCTTGTGCGTATAGGTACATATGTGGGCTCGTAACGGTTTTCTATATAAGACTACAGCATTTCGGAAAAATTTCAGCAGTTTGGGTTTTGAGACCTAAAGGGACACATGAAAAAAGAAAGTGAAACTTTTTTTTATCAGGAGGGTGGTCCACTAAATAAAATCGGTGATTGTGGATTGTGGTGCTGGTGTCTGAACTTTTGAAAGTTTGGTCGGTGTGTAGGGGTAATCAAAATCAATCGGATTTTTTTTTGCTCAACAAAGTTGTTCGTGTATGTAAACATGAAAGTGATTGTGGTAAGCAAAATCTGTTTACTGTGGCTCAATTTTTTTTCGGATATTTTGTGCAACACACCGACTTTTAAAAGAAATACTTAAGTCTCTCATCCTGTGTAGTCACTATATAAATTTGTTTGTCAATATTCTTCAGATTGCCGCGTTGCTGTGTGCTGTGTGCGTGTCCGTAGGGATTGCTGGCGGAGGTCAGCAACAATCGTCTGCAGGATGGGGACAGCCACAACAGT
>JAHZMZ010003472.1:0-12659 GCA_027743805.1 Lepidocyrtoides sp. E14 | reverse complement strand
GAATGTGCTTCTTGTTTGTTTAATGTCTGCCAAACACTTGAGCCACATGTTGATATTCTCTCCAAGTTTTCCGTATAATTGATCTGGTTGCAAGTCCCAGAGTGACTGATAGCAAAGCCATTCATTTACATAATTAGTAACCTCTGTCATCTTCCCTTCAATGGCTTTGTAAGCGCACTCCAAAGTCACGTGCCCTGCGGGAAGACTAGCCAAAAGACCCTTGTAAGTTGTCTGTTGTCCCTTTTCCAATCCAACCTGATATCGACTGCTTTGAATTCGTGGATGTGAAGTGCAAATGGCTTGCCATGCAAACAACTTTTGGAACAACTGCTGACGAACTTCTTCCACAGCAGGATACACCCACAGAGTTTGCTGGGTCATTCTCATTTCCAACTTTAACTCTCCCAGCTCTGGTTCTCCTCCCAGCTTGTGAGCCATTTTAGCTTCGGTGTCAGTGTCGTTATCCTCATTTTCTACAATCCCCTCAAGAACCTTTGTCCATGCAGTTATGCCAGCTTCCAAACGGGCAGCCAGTCGTTTCTCCACTTCTTGATCAATTTGCTGAACCCATTTGGTCAAATTTGAGTACTGTTTCAATGACAGGTCATCAACCGCCTTCTGAATTTTTGCAAGAATTTCTCCAAACGTCTTGACGGAATAAGCGCATGTCTCGAGAGACTTGATGTCCACACTGGTTTGCATTTCAACGCTGAGAACTTCATCTACTTTTTCAGCAAACTGAAAAACTGCTTCAGAAAGTTTCTTTACATATGGGTCCAATTTATATGACTCCCACACCAATGACATTCCCTGGACAAAAATCGAAAATTATATTTTTAAAAATATTTGAAGTTAAATTAAGAAAAAGAATATATTGTGCTCATTTACCTCGGACAAAAGTATATGTACTTCATGTCGAACACCGGCAACCAGCAAACTGACATTTCCTTTGTCTTCAAACTGTTTAATAATATATGAAAAACATCCCGAAATTAAATTGACGAAACTTATTTTGTTTTTGAATACAGCTGCGTAATAAATCATAGCATAATATAGCCAATAAAATGCTAAACTGCTCCAATCGCAAGCAGACCTCCATATTAATTAAAGTGCAATTGGCTGTTATGCTGTACAGTACATAAAAAGTGGCAAAGAAATTAGCAATTATTATTTTACAGCGAAACGATAGCTTTTCGTTTGAATCATCCCTATTATTATTCGTACAACTTTATACAGTGATGTACGTACGTACGCCTACAGCAGGCGACTAATCCAAAAAAATAAAGTATACATATTTTAAAATATGTATTTAAATTCAAACAAGCATTAAGTTTTGTAGTCATTACTGAACTGAAACTTTAAAAAATAAGGGAAAAAGTTTAAAACGTAACAATAATGAAATTAAAATGACATAAAATCATAAGAATGCAATAATAAAAAGATCAGGCGCATCTGGTGGCATTTATTTGCTGACTGGCACTCACTCACACAATTTAATTTTTTACTATTTAGAAATACCTGTTTTACTGTTCAATCGACTCTTGCTTCTACTCTGGTACTCTATTGACAAAACATTGACGCAGTTATATTTACGTTAAGGCAGGGTTATTGGTTAGGCAGACAAAAAAGAACAGAGGAACCAGGTTAAAGGTTGAGTAGTAAAGGTTACAAAGAGAGTATTGTAATTGTATGATACAGGACACGCACCACCACATTACGGTATGGTGTGGACACACGAGTTCAATTGCAAACCAGCAAAAATTACAGAAATGGCAAAAATATTGTATAGGTATTATATATGGCGGCTTGGCAAGTGGGTTATTTTTTGAAAGTTTATAGATTCCGCAATAAAATGTATTGCTGTGCGAAAAAAGTTGTGGTTTTGACTTTTGCTGATTGATTGAAGTTTCTACCTGGTAGGAGGATTGTTGGGAGGAAGTGTTCCGATTAAACTAGAGAGAGAGAGAGGAGACACATACACAGATTTCATTAAACGAGAGAGAATGAGTATGTCCACATGCCCACGGGAGGAGATAAAGAGAGGATCATCGTCATCATCGCGTCACAACAACAATATGTTATCATCACATATCATCATCATCACCGTCAATCATTTACGCACGGAATAGTATTCGGATTCATGTTTGAATACATTTTAGAAATGAAAAGATAGGTGAAATTGGGAGGAATTTTGATTTAGAAGGTATATATTTTAAACGAATTATTGTAGATGGAACTATTGGTCATTAATAATGAAAACAGTTAAAGATTTATGTTGAATTTAAAAACATTATGTAAATCTTTGAGATGACGCCACCATCATCACCTGTCTTGACAATTTTAGCAACATAAAGTAGAATCAAAACATAAAGGTGAATAATTGATGGAAAAAGTTAAAAAAAGAAGAAGAAAAACTGTTTCTTCAACATACCTTTTCCCAACTCCGTTCATATGTTCTCACACTTTCCATCAGGGAAATGGCAAATGGATACATTTGGTTGGCTTGATGGGCTTTATTCATAATTGCAAGAGGTACACGGAATCCCAAGTTTTTCAAGTGACGTACCTATTTTTGAAAATTGATTTTCGTTATTATTACTCAAAATATAATTTAATTTCTTTTTAATATAACAAGTGTTGGGAAACTCTTACCTCTTTGGATAAAGTGATTATTTCCGGGAGAAAGTTAACCTTCAGTTTTAAAAAGGGTTTTCCTGAAGCTCCACCCCTATTTCGCATCTGCTCAATATCAAAAATCCTTCCACTGACTGTAGCATCTTTCTGCTGGACCTTGGCCACCCATTCCTCAAAAATGGGTTGGGTGTTGAGTTTCAAACGGAAACTGTCACCGTCATTCTTTAGCCTTTGACCGTCCACGTGGTTTTCCCATCCTGAACCCAGGATAGCCTGCACCCTCATCAAATAAGTTGTCAGCTGCCGATCAATTTGCTTGGCCCAAATGATGGAGCCAGAGACTGGAGGAATGTCCCTGAGTTCGCTCATCCTGTACGCCTTGCTCAATGAATACTGCGTTTTGAATTTTTCATGCAACGACTCAATGTCATCTTTGACACGTTGAATCAATTGAGTTTGATACTCTCTGATAGCACCACGAATTTGAGGTCGAACGAATAATGCGTTAAACCTTGCAAAAATTCGAAACATTTCATTTGCACTTTTCGCAGTGGCCAATTGCTCTCTGAGCGCTGCAGTGATTTTAGCTTCAACAGTGTCCACACGATCATTGTATCTTTTGCAGGCTGCATCCCAAGCTTCTTGTCCCTCCTTGGACATGTCCAAAACGTCGACTTCCTCAACCAGAGAGTACGCTAGTCCCACCTCCTCGTTGGCATTTCCTTCCACCATTGACTGCTGTTCCGGTTTTAGGACACGCTCAATTACGGACCGTAGCTGTTCATGCTGTCGGCGAAACTTGCGGATTTGCTCCATTCTCAAGTGAAGCTTCTTGTGGGCAGGATTTACTCTCCAAATCATTTTGATTTCGTCCCGCTTTTTCTTCATGATGTCACGAAGTAATGCTTGAAGCTTTTCATATTCCTCGGTAATTGCCTCTTTTAATGACAATAAGACCGTTGGCGCGGACACTGGTAAAGACAACGCCCAAAGTAATAGCATACTCATCATCCCGCTCCTCATCCTTGTTTGAAATTTTCTGAATCAATAGGGATTTCGTCAAAGGATCCGTAATAAATTTTCTTATAGCCTCCACATAATCATTGAGGATGGTATGCAGAATAGCAATTGAATTGGGTGAAACGTCAACATCCTCCTCCAGAATATTTGTGCAGATACGCTTCAAATAATGAATCATCTGTGCCGGCTCCACCAAACTGGGTGGTATGCTGACCACCGAGTTGGAGGGCGAACCCTCCAACGATGGCTCCGGATCATTCATTTTGAGGCTCTCCTAGCATCTGCAATGAACAATGAAGTAGACAAATCAACAGTCATTGTCGCAATTTCAAATTTACACACTTGTCGAGGAAATATACTATGCTTATATAATCGAAGTCATTTGATAAACGCATTATTCAATGTTCATTTTCTATTGCTAACTGTGACGTCAACAGAACATGCATGTAGGGCAGTCAGTTTTCAGCAGCAGTGTATAAACCTTTACTTTGTACTTCCATAGGCTATAGTAAAAGGAGACTCCATTATTATGGAGTGATTAGTAGAATGTGGTATATCAAAAATTAACTTACCGATAAACAATGCTATCAAAGAGCTTATTATAATATAATATACCTATTTATACAACACTCAAACTATTTAACCATTTATAAATAAATATGTAAACAGTTAACTTGAATAAATTATACTACTATATTTTATTAAATAAGGCGATGATGACTCAGACTCAACTGACTTAGTGTTCAATCTTGCAGCTTGAAACGGTACTGAAAGATGGAACGCTGCTCTGTGGCATGGCATTCAATGCAGCAGTAGTAGTAGTAAGGCATGGCATGGCCATGAGATGATCAGCAGCAGCAGAAACGATTCACAATTTCGCTACCACTACTGCAATACAATTCTGTCTGATATCCACCTTCGGTACCTAAGTTTTTTGACTTCACATTCACACTGATGTCTACCAGTCAGTGAAAACAAGATCTATACCAGCCGCTACTTTCCTTTGTGAAATGGTACTTTTCGGTTGGTAGCAGAAGCAGAAGTAAATTTTGGTTTTGCTGCCACCACTGTTGTTGTTACCTTTCTGTATGACTTTGACAAGACAAGACAAGACGAAAGAAAGCAGTAGTAAATACACTAAAAAACACAGAAATGCCTACGGACAATGGAAGCGTTTTACCACCGCTGCCTTTTTGTAGTGTAGCAGTAGTACAGGCTGCAGACTATAGATGAGGATAAGATAAAAATTCACTTCGCTATGCTCAGCGCTTGCAGTTCGGGTTAGCAGCAGTGTTCTTTTCAAAATTTACTTTTACGGTCAATGAATTGCAAATCGCAATGCAATTTGCGATACAAAATGTACAGTCTATTTCGTCTTGCCTGACAGTGTGCTTTACCATTTTTTCATAAAAAGTTTTTGTATGAAAGAGTCCGAGTTTGCGGCTCGGATCAAAATCAGAAGAGTGGAATGAACGAGTGTTTGGCAAGAGTGCTAAGAATACCTTTGTATATGTCTGCTCGTTTGCCTTGGTGGTGCATACTTCATTCGCACCAATGCCATTTTTAGCACTTCTGACTTGTGCCGAAGACTGATTGTGATTAGTATGCAATTGGTAATTGGTGGTCATCTCCCAACAAATGAAAAGAAATTTATTTCATCAAGTAAATATAATTTACTTTACGCTTAGGTATCAAATTTGAAGCTACATCCCACTATTCCCACTTCATAATTTTTATTAAACAAATTTTCACGCAGACTTTTTAAAACGCATGCATACATACATACGCCACAAACAAATTGCATAGAGATTTTGGCACTGAATTCTGAAACCCTTGCTGCACATTGAGGAAAACTAAGCCAATACTGTAATAATGAACTTTAAGATAGATAGATAACATAATGCGATGAGGAAACACAGAAAGAAATCTTTATTTGGTTAATGGTTCATTATATTACCATTATTACAGGCCCATATGAAACTTAGGACATGACTATGACTATACAGCAATTCAAATAGTACAAATTACTGCTTGTGTTTTTCTGCATGTACGTATCTGCTTTCATATTATCTATGAGTATTTAGTATTTGGAAACAAATATCCAAAGCCATTCGTCATCATTAGAACATATTTACTATGATTACAACAAGGTTACAACTGCTGAACTACCGGCGACCGGCGTTCGTAGAAAGGTAACTATCATTTTGAAAAACAACATACCGTTGTAATATAAGGGAAGACAAGACTGTCAGTGGTAAATGGAACTAATGAGAGATGGCCTGTATTGTTCAAATGATCGAGTGAAAGTACAAGTCAAGTAAATAAGTGATGAAGTGAAGTAATCAACAAGAAATCAAAAAGATTTCAATACCAATTCATTCACTTCTTTATTGTCACACAAAAAAAGTACCTAAATCCCTTTTCACACTTTTATCTTTGTAAATATTTACACATCTAAATTATTTTTTTCCTTCAAAGATTTTATTGTTAAAAATGCCTTAAGCAATGCTTTAAAAATCTACTTTATGAGCTCAGCAATTTTAGGTTTCTCATGCACTTGTTTTCTTTGTCTACTAAATCCAAACTTCTCCCTAGTCCATACATTCATCTCTTTGTTTCAGGGCAGCGCCACCTTGGCTTCCACCGACATGTGAATGAATTAACTATCACAATAATCGCAATCAGCACCAACCAACTGGTCCAATAAATATTATCATTATCATCATCCATGAATGAGCGTTAAAGCAGCATAATATTTACCTTAAACCGCATCATGTCTCTCCACACAATTCACCACAAACATAATATCTACATGTAACACAAACTATAGAAAGAAAATGAAGAAAAAAGTGTGAAAAGTAGAGTGCGTACTACAAAAAGAGAACTGTAACAGTGCAACTGTTGTTTTTCATTGATATAATGGTGTACCTAAGTATATGGTCTCACAGACTCATACATGTTATAAAAATCTGCATAATAATAATGAGATGATACACACTACACACAGCCCTTCTGTGATCTGGATCTGTTCTCTGTCGAACAATTTTTTATAGTATTTTTGTACCATCAAATCTTCCATAAACACACCAACTTACCACGACGAGTTTCAATTGCCTGCATTAATGTATATTTTAAACTCTCCAAAGTTTACCATGTCATCATATCATCAACATCAACGCACTAGACAGTCCAAGTAAATACGACAACAAGAGATTCTCTTTTTCCGTTCATATCACTCGTTTCCTCTTTGCAAGCAATCTATCGTCTCGTCTCTCTCCTTTTTGGTTTCATCGTCGTGGTCGCCAACACAAAAAGCAGATTTCTTTTCTTTCCAGCCAGTCTTTTATGGTAGCGATAAGCTGTACACGTATTCCGTGCAATGCAATGCTTCAATTTCTCTGAGAATCCAAACACACACACACACAACCAGTTCAGTTGTTTTGCGTACGACATTTAGAGAAGAAGCAGCTAGCAACACTGCTCTCTTCTTCCTTTCTTTTCTTCTTTTTTTCAAAATAAAAAAAAACATCCCATCTTGTTGCTCATCTCACCTTCTTCCTTCAGCAGCCTTCAGCGGATGTTCGCATTAATATGCTGGTAGTCTTTTAGTCTTGCTCTGTGTGCAGTGTGCACTAGTTACCACTGAACTGAACTACGTCTAAAATGACCATTTACATAAGTAAATGGTTCAGTTGGACGTGTGGTGGTGGTGTATAGTAGTGGAAAGACATTAGGAAATCAAAATCAAATAGCATGCTCAATCACAACAAGAAAAAGAACACTCAATAAAAAAGCGCATTCACATCATCAACTAACCAACAAAGTAATCCTATTTGGTGCAATTTCTATAAATTGGATTGTGCAGCTTACGCCAAACATTATGTACTATTCATTTATAAGAAATTTTGACATGGCTCACTGACTTTTCCAACAATGGAACAGGCTTGATTATTACATTCCAAGGAATTATAGTCTTTGGCGGCATCTAAAGTAGAAAAAGGAGGTTGGCAGCCAATATTTCGGGTAACAATGTGACCATTGCTTTTAATTATGAATGCTAGCAAACTAAGCAGCATTAGGAATATCACTACTAGAAAGAGAAAACACAAAAGTACACAAAACTGTGCAGCAAAATGAGAATGAAAGTTGATAATTAACACAGTGCTCAAAAAAAGTAATCAAAATGTAGTGCCCAACATTCGCAGAAAATTAACGTTTTTCGCTGTAGCACGGGAAAGTAAATACTGTAAGCTACCTTATTGATCTACAAATAGAAAAATCCTACAATAAATTTTTGTGCTCACTACTTTGGCCATTGTGTTTGTGCTGAGTTGTAAATCAAAAACATTAGAATTCTCTGCTAAATTTGTTCAATACGTACATTGTGAAATTAGCGTGCGTAAAGTATTTAAATTTTGTTGAACTTATTGGATTCTGTTTGAATTGACTTTTGTCTATCACAGAACTAGCTGCATATTTGTATGTCTTTCCGGAAGGAAGTTGTTTTTGCAGAGGTAAGAAAATCTTGATTTTAGAAGTGATACATGATATTATTATCTGTCATGAAATCTACATAAATCGCATACATAATTTTCCACACCAAGATTACGTTTAGCATGTAACTCAATGCAGTAGCAGCTGCACATTGTCTACTACATACGTTTATACCTAAACCTATATACCTATTTATCTTTCCACCAGCAAATATTGCAGATAAATGTTGAAGATTAGAGAAAAGTTTAAGGAAAATAATGTACAATACAGCTTGTACTGTGCAAGGCAAAGTGTTAGCGGAAACCGTGTAATGAAGTTATTAAACCTTCGTGTGAGAGTGAGAATATGAGCATCTAGATATTGCCAAAAATGACGGATGGTAAATCAGAGCGTGCCGAATAAAATGACTTATTTTTTTAGTGTTTAATCTGAATGAACGTCTTATCTTATCTTAACCCAATTTTTCGGTAGGTCAATGCTCTAAGCTCCACCTCTATTTATCATTTGGCTTTACGTTATATGTTTTATGTATAACTGTAGATTATAATAAGGATAATTTTAATGTCATTCCTATTATGGAAAATAAGTGCCGTATCAAAATATCAAAAGCAGTCGTTTTTTTTATAAAAAATGGAGGCGATATATTATTTGTGTGATTTTATCTTGCCGTGCATGTTTGGTATTGATACATTCACAACTTTTACCTGTCTGTCAAAATGTAAATAATTGCTATGAACAGTTTTCCTTAAAACTTCACACCTTAATCTCAAGTAGGAATTTGGATAATATGCATGCATAAATGTTGGCAGGATTCATTCATCATAACTGTAACTTTTAGCCATATTATTTTTTAAAGTTACATGAGCATAATGTTTATGACAGCCTGATTGTTAAAAATTTCTCGTCATTTGCCATGCTGTCGGTGTCGTGAGATGCCGAAGGGAAAACATTATAAATTAAGCAAGATTTTCCTTTCTCGTATTTAGAACATTTTTGCTAAAAAGTTAATTTGGGTTAATATATTCACGCTATATTATCTTGATGAAGAAGATGATGGTATCATCATCATTATCGTTTTTAGGCGAACCAATGTAAACTCTGAAAAAAACAAGAGTTTAAGTTGTTAAACAGCGCAGCGGGGTTATTTTGCACACGGAAAAAACATGTGTTCCATTTTCAGGATTATCATAATCCCTTCCCATTATTACCACCATTCACATTTTAAATATTAATAATAATAATTAAAATTAAAATCCATTACAAATACGTGTTTCTGCTAAAGTCATTTTCTGACTGTGTGTCGTACAGCAATTAAATGCTTCATAATAAGTGCTAATTGTATCGTGAACTAAAAACTATGCTAATTAATATTCAAAACAGAGAGTGAAATCAAGCTAAAGTGTTAACTCAGTTCTATGCATTTAATTTTAATTTTTTTATCTGCTCCCCTCTTCTCTTTTTCGAACACAAACCGTTCAATGCGGTGCAAGCCAGGCCCACACACTTTTAATCATGAATCATGAATGAATAAACAAAGAGTCAAATTTTTCAAGTCAAGACTTTGCGTTAACTGCATATTGTTTGGTTTACTAGTGACACAGATTTAGGCATTGACATAGCATGCCACGCAGTCATCTTCATCTTCTTCTGTACCATCACCTCACGTCATGATGATTCATGCTAATTTCTGCCAATAACGCATACATACTACCACCAGTGGTAATCTATGTACCTTCAGTCCACCACCACAACAACAGCCCAAAGCACAACCATGTAATTTTGAAAGTTCACTAAACTGTTATCGAAAAAAACAAGGAGGTATTAGAAGAAGAGAAGTCAAGAAAGAAAAAGAATTTTTACTTGTTTTGCTCACAAACTACCACGTGCTTTAAAAGATCTACCTAGCTGTGATCGATCGTACATTTTAGGCATCTATTCGCTCAAATTTGTGATGTCGCTTTGCATCTCCTGCTCCTCTCTTTTATTTCGCTCTTGGCAAATTACTTGCTGATTGATACCACTTTGTTCACAAACAAAGAAGAAATGAATTGCGGATAACAATAAAAAATTGAAAGATAAAAAGAAGGGTGGTATAAGGAAAAAGGTGAAAAAAGGGTGTATACCTACTTTGCTTGCTTCTTTGTCAGCAAAATACGTATAAATACCGATACTTTAATAGAAAGTTTTTCTTTTCGTTATTATCATCATGTCATAATAATAACACAACATAATCAACTTAAGCCGCACACTACTACTACCCTACCACTCATTGTTACAACCACCATTACCACAAAAAGCGCAAACCATTCTAGAACAACTTAACTCGCCAAAATTCAAGTTTGCTTACTTGTTTGTCAAGAAAAAAAAATCAGTAGGAAAAAATATTAAATTGATAATCCTAATATTTTATTACCAACAAACAACTTGACTTACAAATTTTAGTACGGAAGGAAAAGGAAAAAAAGAGGAAGGTAGTAAAGTGGAAGTTAATGTTTGTACTTGACTTGAGACATTTCGAAAAATCAAGACAGCTTACTTCTTATATTATGCTTTCCTGTTATTAGAAATATGTAGGTAAAAATGTGATTAAGCTTAAAGGATTGCACAAATATTTTGATATATTTTTTTTTCTTTCTCGCGTGCGTGTTGACTTGAATACCCAATTCCAATTCAATTCACTAGCATTATTAGTAGTGTGGCATGCAAACAAACAGGCGTGGAGGCAGGTAAGCTTAGTTTTTTTTGCGTTTCATGCTAGGATGGAGTAAAGTGCTCTCTTGGTCTTTTCTCTTTACTGCCACTTTACTGGTTGGTGGGGGTGGGAGTGGCAAGATAAATTTTTGGCAGATTAATGGAGTCTGCTGCTGCTAGAATATCAAAACCATTGCAATGGTATTTACACGATGAGAGAAGGCTTCAAAAACTCAGTCAGTACTGCTGCTGCTGGTGTTGTTGTAGCAAAAATATTATATCCCCTGTTTCAGCAAACCAATAGTGACAGGTTTATTTGGCGTGGATCGTGCTAGCAATAAAAGGAACAGGTACAAAAACGAAAATTGGTAAGCTATATAGGCTCTAGGCTCTGCTATCTACAAAAGCAATGGATTCAAAGATAAGCATTAATTTATCATAATCATCATGATTTTCGGTTCTATCCTATTGTATTTTTTGTTCAAAAACGAAAATTGGTAAGCTATATAGGCTCTAGGCTCTGCTATCTACAAAAGCAATGGATTCAAAGATAAGCATTAATTTATCATAATCATCATGATTTTCGGTTCTATCCTACTGTATTTTTTGTTGATCATCATCATGGCTTTAAGGTAGAGAGAAAATGTACAGCATGCTAAACTGTGCGTGGTGGTGTCGGTGTTTATGTATAGGTATAATGATTACAGCGAAAGTTGATACTCGGTAGTGGGAAAAATGAGTTGAGTTGTTTTATCACTTACTCTGTTTTCTTTCTTTTCCTCCTGTATTTTTTCCTTTTCAAATTTGTAGCTTTTTTTCTTGACTCTGTCATGTCATGCCGTTATTACAGTTGTGTTCAAAACTCAAGTACTTTTATTCTCATTCATTCGTTGCGCTTTTTTGCCTCGTCACGATATTTACTGCATTATACGGCGACAAGTCTAGGAGATTTTTTTTTAATAAAAAGGATAACATTTTATAATGAAAAGAAGATACAAATTGTTTGAACCGCTTCATGAAAGCATAGAAAACTCATTCAGCCAAAATTTAGTTATTAATCAGAGCCAAGTGACTTTGTTATCGTATCGTCGTTGTCGTCACCGTCTTCAATGTACATAGGAAAATCGTTCAACCATGCCGCTCGGCGCTCATTAATGCAGACGCATTTTCATGTATTTTTTTTTAAAGTACTACTACTGCACTGTTAAATCCAGTATTGAGTATACAAAATTCAAGTCAAGTTTTGAACAATATTTTACTACTGTCAACAGTGAATTTTTACTGTAAACTTGAGCTCACTGAGAAACAAGATTTTCATTCATTCATTCATGAAAAGGCAGTTGTAAAAAAATGTATCTAGAAGAAGACATAACAGTAAATCGTAATACGTAGTATGCACTCTGAGCGCAACGTGAAAGCTTAAGGAGCATGTTTATGATTATGGCGGTTATTGCTAAACTGCAAAATAATAAATTAAATGTCAAAGTTGATTAAAATGACCTGTCAAATGCTATCTGCTGAATATGCTTGTCGTTATACTTCCTTTGCGATTGTCAATATATGCATTATCAACACGTACTGCATTTTTTTAATTGTTATTTTTTTGCAGTTTTGTGAAACTTTTGGATGCATTTATTATCTCACTATACTTTGCGATTTTCTATTCTCCTTATAATCTCTATATTCGAGTATTTATACGCCTTACATACATTTCTCCTTCAAATTTTTTTTGCCGCAATGCTCATAATGTCGATCATTTACACGAGGAACTGGTTGAGCTCCTGAAAGGTGTATTTTCCTCCTTATAAGAAAACTTTCTT
>JAHZMZ010003471.1:0-11301 GCA_027743805.1 Lepidocyrtoides sp. E14 | reverse complement strand
CTGGTCCGTGGGACTGGACTGACATATGCTGAGATGGTATTTTATCGGTCTCACGAAATCATACTTTATCTGGATTACTTTATTTTCTGGCAACCAACAAATATATTTTGGTACCAGTACCCAAGTACTGATTTTCTAAGCTTGGAGGAATATTTTTTCACGGACGAATCCAATATTTATCAATCAATCAATTTTATTTAGTAAATGCGGAATAAAATATGACAAGTGCCTGTTAAGCTTGGTCATGACGCATAGTAAAAACTTTCATATGTAGGAAAGCGACAATAGTAACCAATGGTAATAATTTGATGAGTCGGGGTTGTTGAAATTTGTAAACCTGTCTGTCAAATAAACAAATTTGGAAACAAAAATGGATTTTTATTATCACACAAAAAACCAAAAAATAAGTTGGAATCCAAAGGATGAAGGTTTTTCTATGGTTTCCATGGACAAACAAAAATAGTGATAATTAATTCGTCCTTTGGAAAATTTTTGGAATCGTCATTGAAAAGTATTAATTTCTACCTTGAGAAAATCATATGTCACTCGGTCACCGAAACATTTTTTTCGGTTTTAGAATAAAAAGATTCGATCAAGTGATGATTTTTCCAGACCCGATAATTTTTTTTTCTTAAAGTGTGATTCAACTATTTCAACTTGATCCGTTTGTAAGTAGGAATAAATAAATGAAATTACATAGCTTTATTTTCTTCCGGTCTTTTCCTGACGAGACTGGACTGGTTGGCTGAAGACTTACAAACACTCATTTCTGACTCTCTCTCCGTTTATCTCACTTCCATCAGCAAGCATGAAATAAAAACAAAGAACATGTATTTGAAACTGCAAAATGGTTCTATCGAAATCCTTCATGCATGCTTTTGTACAATTGGTAAACTCACAATCTGTATTAAAATGGTGTAAAGTGAATAGCTAGATGCTTCACAGGCTGTAAGTCGTACTTATGCCAAAACTATGTTGAATTGAGTACGCGATGTTGCTGGTAAAACTTCCTAAAAAAACCAGCATCACCATTATTTTTTTTAGCATAGTATCACACCAAGTAAACAAACACTAACAAGAATTACAGCAGAATTGCTTTGGTTTGTTTTACGGTATGTAGTGCCTTAATGGCACGGCATGCTACTTTCCCTACTGTGTATGTAAACGGTGGTGTCCAAAATTAGAATCGGAAGTCTTAATTCGATAAGACGCTTGCAAACAGCGGCCACTCCACTTTTGCATGGGAATGTGAAGGAATAAGACACGACTATATTATTAGCAAAGAAAAAGGCTAAACGAAACATGCAGTTTGTGCTTTCAGCTTGACTTTTCGTTTTGGTTTCTTGTTTTCATGCTTCATGCCTTCATCATCGTTTCCTCGAAAAAAATGTCTACTCTTCTATAACGAGTTGCACCGCAGAAGGCGACGTACCTACATAATAGCTATTCCGCCAATCCATGATGAATCCACCGACAACAGTTGTTGCAGCAGTTGTACACAAGTAGAATGTGATGTGAATATGATATGTGACAAAACTTTGAATTACTTTTTTTTATGCAGCAGTGCCGTTTACTTATTGCTGGTGCGCCAAATACTGCAGAGAGAAATTTTTCTATCATGTCGTAGTTTCCAAAGATTTGCAAAGATTCTTTTCAAAATTTCTAGTTTTAAGAAATAAATATTGAAAGCATATAAAGCCATGCTTTTCGGAAAGATAAAGTGTTTAGTTGATAGTAGCACTGTTACAAACTTTGCCACAGTTTTATTTTCTTTGTGCCTTCTTGTAACTGCTCAACGTGATCCGTTATCCAGTGGCTCAGACAATGGTCCATCAAACTACAAGGATGCTCAACTTGTCTATCCAACAGGAGTAAAATGAACCTTTGTCTACTTACTACCTATTAAAGGGAGTTGTTTTGGGGCATTGTGAGATTTTCATCTGGAAACACCTTTTTATTGATAGATACGCAGTGAACGGGATCTTCCAGTATGCCCCAGCTTGGCAGTTGAAGAGGAAAGTGGTAGTAGTGGAAGCAAAGACGTTGGACCTTCTTTTCCCCCTGGTGGTTTGTCATCAAGTAATACGGGCTACGGAGGAAATGACTTGAGTAAACTGCAGCAGCCGTCTTCCACAAAAAATCCGTCGGAATCTTCTAAAAAATCGGATGGATCTTTGAAATATTTGTCGGCTTGCAATATCATTCATAAGAGATATTTTTATCCTCAGATGATTGAACGGCTGTGCAGATGTCCGGATCGAACAGAATGCCCAATGGAATGGAGCCAACCACCGCAATATAGGGACTTGATGAGTTCAAGTAATAAGAATGATGGAAATATTGTGAGCACTACTCCAAGTACAAAGTATACGAATACAATGGACTCATTTACTATCATGATAAGTAGCAGGTCACAGTTAAAAGTAAGTTGTATAATTGCACAATAGTATTTTTCAGACAATTTTTTGGCTCTTGAAACCAATTATTACATTTTAACAGAGGCCATGGGCCATAATTCATGCAAACTGGCGAATGCCTTTGTAATAATTGAAATTACAACTACTTTTTGTTGCTGTCAGTTTTGCACAGAGGTATCCACAAATCTTCCTCCATGCGAAAAACTTACAAAACAGGGGAAGGAAGATGAGTCTCCATCAATGGTCAAAACTATTCGAAAAACATTCTTGGCTCCTGAGCTTCCAAGTGTCACTGTGAATTGCTAGTAAGTGTTTACGCGTCACAAGATTTTTACTTTGTCATCAATTTGGTCCGTACAAAGTTTAAATACTAACTGATAGTTTCTCGATTTCATTGCCAGTTGCCCACCACTATACAGGGGTTGGAAATACTTGTCAAAGAATGAACCGACCGATCATAACAATGGAACAACGGAATCAAATTATTTTTATCGATGCGACAGGGTGAATACTCATTCTTTCAAAATCAGAAAATGTTATTGATACGATACAAATTGATAAATGAGTACTTCAATTTTTGTTTCAATTTCTGTACACTCTTCTCAGCTTCGCAAGTGCAAAACCGGACAACAATGCGGAACGATCAGAACTGACTTTCATTTCAGCTATTACCATTGCTCTTGTCCAAAAAATCATTTGTGCCTGCCAAAAGTATATCCCCCTATCAGCATTGACGATGTCATTGATGAGGCCGAGGAAGCACTGTATAGTGGACAAGTTGCTCCAGCTTTTTGTTCACCGGAATCGTAATTTATTTCAAAATTACAAAAACAAACCACAGCCATACGTCCACACCTTTCAATGTGCATAAGTAGTATTCATGGTCGTGGTACTTAATATACTTTTTTTAGTTTATGTATGAATTTTGTAATTTTATGTATAAAATTGGCAATGTATTTAATGTAAGTGCCCTAATGTTTGTCCATTGTGACTTTATGCAAAATCGAATCAATAAAATATTTTACACGTAAACAATTTGTTAAGGTGTACATACTGAGAAACTTTAATTTAAAGGTTAAAATGAATAGCTCCAAAATAATCCTAAAATCTAAATTTAAACATTAATCAGTCTTTTTTAAGATAACCTCCCTTGACAGTATTCGACGAGGTTGGCGTGTAAGTAAATGTTTACAACAACAACATAACATCAATTCTTTAAACTATATACGAAATTAAAATATTATATTCGTGTATTTACATTTATATCAAGAATAACAAATTATAATAAATTTTTCCGGAGGAGAGAAAGTACAACCGAAATTTTTTTCAGCGTTCCCTTTGTGAATGGACTGTATTGTTTATTATATGCTTTGATTTCACACAATATGTATTAGTAGTTAGTACTATTGTAGTTTAGTGTTTCATCCTTGACTCATTTATCAAATATTAATTAATTACGTACTAAATCACCTGAGAGCTTTAAGTCCTTTATTTTTGCGTTTTTTTCCACTACCATTACTTCCTTGACTTTGACTATCACCATGACCATTTACCACATTATGCAATCCAGTCTTGGCTGTGACCCCAACCCCACCACCGCCACCATAGCTACTCGTAGAACTGCTATCCAGCGACGTTAAAGAACCTGAACGTTTTAAACCAAAAACTTTGCTGCCAGTGCCACCGCCACCACCGGGTCCTGGTGACGCTAAAAGGGCAAAACGACTTGACGTAGAAACACTGGGCTCAGCAAAAAAATTTGTTGATGTTGAGGTAATCATTTGAAAGGGTGAGTCCACCTGAGTAGACAGCAATGAGGAAGCAGGAACTTTACCTCCGTTAGGAGGAGTTGAGGGTGGGGGAGGCGTTTTCCTTGATGCTGTAGAGAGTGCTCCATTTGTTGACAGAGCTTCGTCTTTGGTAGATGTATTCTGATGTGGATTAATATTTTCCTTGAAGTAATGTGACGAAGACGATATCTCCTCAACATCGTACACAGAGGAAGATGAGGGTGGAGGTGGATATTCAAATCTGAATTCACTATCTCTTCCACATTGTGAGTAGTCAATAGGTGCTGATGCAGGTCCAGCAGAAACTTTGACGTTTCCTGTTTTCAAATCTGGTAGTTTCTTTTTCTTTTTTTTAATTTTCTTTGACTTTTCAATGGAATTCAGACTGCTTGCTGCACTCATGTCCGAGGTTAAGCGTTTACGCATTGCTAAAATATTACTGTGAGAAGGTGTCTCATTTCTCGTAGGAACCCTAGGCCCTGTCGTCGCCGTCGACGGCACAACTGAACCTTGATCAGGATTGCTGTCTTGAAATATTCTCTGCATTTGCGTTTCAAACTGCCTAAATCGTTTTGTCACCCAATAGGAAACACCAACTATTCCAAAAAACTGCAGTAAGCATATCAAAATCAGAACACTCCTCTGCAGCTGAACATTATACAAACGTTCACGAATTTCCGCAGTGTTTCTTTGCAAACTTCTCAACTCAAATCTGTAAAAGTCTTCTAAAACTTTGAATTTCACTCTACTTTCGTTCATAAACGTTTTACTTCCCTCGTTCACGTGATGGTTCTCTTCATTCTGCTTTTTAAAGCGACGAGAAAGTTCCTCCAGATACGAAGCAGTTAGAGTTTGATTTCTCTCCAAAGTTTTTATTCTGTTAGATAAGCGTACAAAGACAGATTCTTTTTGCTGCTGCTGCTGCTGACCCGAACCAGCCGGGGGTTGATGCTGCTGTTGGTTACTATTATGTTGTGTATTTGTTTGTTGAGTTGATGATGATGATGGAGGTACCTCTTCATTGTTTCCTGTGACAGGAGCACTATGAATTGATGAAGAGCGGTCTTCGTTTGCTTGTTGCTGCAGACCTTCACTTGTTTCAGCAATCGTGACCACAGGTTCTGAAGTCTGGCCAGCTGTATCTGTTTCCGCGTGTCCTGCTTGTCCATTTTCACCATTCTGATTAATTTCACGATTATCTGACTTGACATTTTCCTGTGGAGTTTGTCTGGATATTGCAGCAGCTATTTGGAAAAAATAAACTCAAGTTGTGTTATCAAGGCAGTTAATATATTTGTAAACATGCAAACAATACAAATTGCTTTTACCCTTTTCAGGAATATCATCTGACAATGTTCCAACTTTGACAGGTGGTGAGCCAACAGTGTCATTGACAATTCCTTCGCCAAGAACATCCTGATGCGAGGCTGTAGATGCATTTGTTATAAATTGAACGTGACAAGATTCCTTTGTCAATGGTCTGTGATAATTGCACAGAGCGTGAAGTACACTGGGACCACCGAAAATACTCGCGTAAAACCCTTCCGGTTGCCAGGGAAGCCCTATGCTGTGCTTACTAAAAAAAGCATGGCAATAATCCCAACCACACCAGGGAGAATTTTTACTTAGGAATGGGAGCAAGTTGGAAAAATTGCAAGAAAGCAAGGACAAAACAGTCTCTCTAAATTGTATCTCGTAACTTGGCAAGCACTGTGGCAATGAACGGCAGTTCGACTGCGAAACTCCATTAGGAAACTGAGACGCGTCTTTCTCCTTATCTAAATAGACAGAATGTAAAAATAATACATGCACATCACAAAACAAGATAAACATATTATATCATGTATCAAGATATTTCTTATATATAGTAATTATAAAGGAAACTTGGAGCAAATCCTCTTCCCAAAAATATATCGTCTTACCTGAGTTGCTTACCACTTGTGCGACTTTTCTCACCATGTTTATAACGGCATCTTTTGCACTTCCAAATACGCTTTTGTCAGCTGCTTTTCCTTCCACTACTGGTTGATTCTGATCAGATATAACAGGTTCTTCGTATAGTGCACTCTCTTCTTTATCAGTAGCGTCAATATCCTCTGGGTGCGTATTTTCGCTTTCCAATACTTCATATCTGTTAAGTCATTTGTAAAAAGAATTAAATCTCCATGATGATTTAAGCATCATCATTCGTCAAGAGATGTATGCGTGTGTTATGCTGATGTTAAAATAAATAATATTTTTCTACTTACTCGCTGATTCCATTCACCTTCACTATACTTAGCGGACAAAAATGCTCATCACCGTGATGGGCGAGGATGTTAACTTTGAGGAACTTGCCAAATGTTGATGAATTTTGTGATGGAAAAGTAATGGAATGAATAGCTCTAATGTCTGGCAATGTAAAGGGACCAAGCTTACTCCACTCCCTTATTGGATATCGGTCACTAATTCCAATTTCAACTGCTTTGGGGGATGACGAAAATAGTTCTAAATTTCCTAAAGACACTTTTTCAATTTTCAGTGGTTCGCATAATTCAATAATGAACCAGATCGGAACTCCACACCTGGAAATAAAAGCAGTCGTACCAATTATTACTTCTACAACATTTAGATCTTACATTCTTCCAGACTGGAAACAAATAGCGGTAGCTTCACAGAAAAAAATTACTTACTTGTTTAGCATGTATTCATCATGACTTGAACTGAGAACACCATTAGCATTTTGTGACTCCGGATTTGACTGAATCACCTTTGCACCACAGTCTGGTGAAGCAAAATTTTTTGCGTTACTCTCCTTTCTTGACTTTGCAACGGTCGCTTTGTTTCCAGTCAATGCACTTTTATTTTGTTGCAAATTTCCCGACTGTGGAGACCGATGCCCATTATGACCAATCGTCTGCCCTGACCCTGCTACCCCGTTGGCAAGATTGGATTCCTGCAGCTTCTGTTGCTGTATTTGTGTCCATTCCATAAAAGATGGAATTGGTTCGTCCTCTTTATGAGGCGTAGGTGCTGGAGTATTCGGAGATAACGGGAGTTCCACTTTCACCGGTCCAGATTTAGTATCAATTTCTATTTTATGTTCGCCAGTATGACTATTGGCAGAAGAGTTTATCGTTGCGTCCAAATTCAAAATTTCGGCTTCAGAGCTGTTATTGGCGGTGATTTTATTGAGATCAGCAACAGAATTCGAGGAATCTCTGGGAATGTCACTTGGAAGATTCTCTTTATCGTTATCTCCATGATTTGCACCACTTATCGTTGAATCCGTATTTTGATGAACAGCATTTGGCTTTTCATCATTTACAACAGCATTATTACTACTGGGCGACTTAAAAGATGAAACACTATGATGATCAGTTTGTCCAGTCTGTTTCTCATTTTTAGTAGCTGTGGAATCTACTGTGTCACTATTATCACTTTCTTCATGTTTTAGAACATTTGCTTCCGTTGCAACTTTACGTTCACCATTATCACCCCCTGACTTATCTTTAAAATTGCTTACGCCTCCATCAAAATCTACACTGTCAGACTTGTAATCACTTTGAGATCCTGCTACGGTATTATCGAGGTTAGCGGAAGGTATATCCTCTGAATTTGATATAACTTCACTAGCAACTGGAATGAACTCTTCGCTCGCCAAACCCAATGGGCCTGTGTTTATCAGCATGAAAATGTGATGGTGACTTTGATGACACCAAAATACTCTAAAAAAATAATGAAAAACAATTTTGAGCAAACAACACTTTAACAATTGTATTGTGGTATATTATCATTATACATTTGCTTAATAATTTATACTCACAGTATTAAGCTTAAAATAGCTAAAAGTTTCATAATCATCGTGAGGTTCCACCCGAAGGGGGATTTTCAGCGCCTTATCAGAATATATCCTTATCTTTGAAGAAGTTGCTTTAACACTGCCTGGAACAAAATTTTCAAACTGGTTCGACGAAAAACGGTAGTTATTACCAGGCCTATTAATGTACATGGTAAAATATTGAGAAGGCAAACAGGATGAAAAGTATCCAGGAAATCTCAACAACTGCTACCACAAATGAATTGGTACCGTCATTATCATTTTCTCAGGAGCTCTGTAAAACCAAGTGAGAAAAATTTCAGATTTAAGTCTATACATACAGTTTATACATTATTATTATGATATTCCATTTTTAATAGCATTTATTCTGAACCGCTGTTCCTAATGAATCACATAACAGCAACAACAAATCCTATCCTATCTTTTCGCTTCCACTAAAAAATAAGAACTGAGGCAACTGAGTGCGTAACCTCTAAACTAGTCAAATGGTTAGATATTTCGCAATTCATTTACAAAAATAATACTTTTAATAATTTTATTATTATGTAAGTAAGTAAGAAAGTAAATACAAAAGTATCATATTATGTGAAGCAGTACTATAACGTGTATGCATGGTGCATAGTCCATGGTGACATGGCAGTTGAAAATAACCTCACGACGACTGGCTCACAATCACAATCTACCGTGTTATTCATAATTACTACGTGCATGTTCCAAGAAATTTTTCAATTTATTTTCAAGGAAAAAAACTAATGCATATTACTTCCAATTCTTACGAGATGCCCGATCGATGCCCTACATTACACAAGCAGCTAATTTACACAACAAAAAACTATCCTGTCCTGTCCCCTGTCCTGAGGATGAGCGATGATGAGCAACTTTTTAAAACTATGTATGAATAGGCCAACGACGGGAGGAACGTTTCAAGATAACATTTTTTATGCAAGTGGACTTTCTAATGGAAAAGTATATAAACTGAATTTGGCAGTTATTCAAAATCGTGAAAAAAATGTATGCAGCGATAGATAACCCCCTCCACGGTAACTATTCCGAGCATTTCGACTCCACCACAAATCACAATTATAAGCGCACAGGTGTACATCGTGACATTTATATGTAATATACATTTTATGTATTATGCATTGTAATAGGGTAATGGTAAATTTGCTAATGACTTTTGGCTCTAGTCTAATTCTAAAATGTTCTTGGAACGTGAAGATTGCCACTAAATCACTACATACAAGACATCCGGGTGGGTGGCAAAGTAAATATAAACTATTTTAAGCCTACACATCAAGCACTGCTTTGTAATCGAAATGACAATGGATGGAATGAGTCAGGAAGTGAAATAAAATGAAGTAGTGATTTAATCAACGAGTGTGAGTAAATAACGGTATCATTTGTTTCTAAAATTTTCTTGATAAAAACAGTCTTGTCCCTACCATACCGTCCTCAATAGCGTTGCAATATATTTACATATAAAGATGAAAGACCACCGTTGAACAATAATTTATTTAAATTTTCCACAAATCACATTCTATCTCAACTTTTTCTTCGATACATTGACAAAACGCTGGTATGGAATCTGGAATTAATGACTTTTATGTTGCTGCTCAAAAATGTTGACTGTTAAATCATAAGCGTATACACTGTTCTTTTCTAACATAATCTCACTTCATTGCACAATTGTTTTAAAAAAATTCAAGGACGTTTTCTTATTTTTGCACATATGTAACAAGTAGGTATTAAAATTTCATAAATTAAATGGCTACAAATGAACTATGCAACTGCAGACGCATGACAACACACGAAACAATTAACAGTTCATTCGTATAATCGTAAGTAATTTAGTGCATCACCACAATGAAATTACCATCATTTCAAAACATACCTTATGACAAATTTAAATGGACACGTTGTTGAAGGAGAATTTCTTCATTTATCCAGTCGAGCCAGATTTTTTTTCCTTTTCTTAGCCTCTTGCCAAAAAAGAAGATACCTAATTGTTGCTACACAACTTCGAGGTTGCTTTAAAGTTAAAAATAATTAAATAGACACAATAACGATGATGGTGATACTCGTTCCTTCTTCTAGTCATTCACTCAACACTCAAAGTCGGCTCATTAAGAATCCCGTAAGGAAAAAGATGCAATAAAAACTGCCTGTACGACACATGAGTACGTGTTTTGCTACAAAATACAAAACTGTTGACTTTAAAAAAATTAATTAATGTACAGAAAGAAACTTGACAGAGTGGAAATCTTTATGATTTACCACCATGCATATCCGTGCAATCCGAGTAGTATAATAATAATTTTTAAGTGCAAGTACTTCTTTTAATGTTTACTGTTTTCTACCCTTGTGTTCAAAACTTCTCAATCTCAAAACATTTTCATTTCAAAGGAAACTAGAAGGATTAAAAGCACCAGATCGAGAAGCACTTGTTCAGTTTTTTTACTACTTTGCACTGACGTGGACAAGATTCACTCTTCGAAGGATATTTACTATTATATTTTTTGCACAATGCATCCATATAACTGATATGATGAGTAAAAATGTGAATGGGATCAGCTATCAGCTCAACAGCAGAAAATTCTCATGTTCCTCTGCTTGCTATTCACATTCTGCTGTGAGATGCTTAATGCTTACTGCTTGCTTATGCATAAAAGGTAATACATACATACATTGCATTACATACAGAAGTAAATGATAAAAAGTAGACAGAAAAACATTCCATGTAAAGGTCTTGAGTAAAAAACACGTAGGTCATGTCTCTAGAACTTTTAGTAGAACAGGTAGCTTCGCTTTTTGTTTCATCTGCAATTTATCTGAATTGTATAATTTTGTATTGGTATTTGCAACCACTCACCTCACCACGCACAACTGCAATCGTCAGTGTCAGGAAGGTTTTACTCACAGCCCTGCTACAATCACAAAACAAAATCTTCCATTCTGTAGAATAATAATAATGTAATGTAGTGCATGTGAGTGAATGCAGAGGGTGATTATGATAATGATGAATTGTGTGTAGTAAAAAAAAATTTCGCAGCAGTAAAAACGTCGTCGTAAGTCGTGACTAGCAGTTTGCTAAGCGCGAGCGCATACTACGCTCTGAGCTCTATAAATGATGATAAAGTATGCAATAAAAACATAGCAGCAACGTGGCACAATATTTGGTCCTTAAACAACGAATATTTTTTTGGCTTTGGTTGGCTTGCTGTCGCGAATAGAAACGGATGCTCTTATCATCATTATGGTCTGATATTATGAGACA
>JAHZMZ010003470.1:0-18063 GCA_027743805.1 Lepidocyrtoides sp. E14 | reverse complement strand
ACACACACACACACACGGCTTCTGAGGTGGTGTCTTTGTTGATGGTGCTGCTACTCTTGTAGTACAAGAAATATACATAAATCGATAATATATATGATGACGATGCAGCACCTGACATGATAAATGATCCTAGCTCACTAGATAATAACAATAATAACTAGCCGTACTCACTGTAATAGTTTTTAATATTGATCGTTTATTTTTTTATTTCGCTTGTCGAGTGAATGAAGTAAAGAGAAAGGAAGCTAAAAAAAATGTTAAACCTTTTTGTTCAAAAGACTGCTGATAATGTAGTGCAAAAATGTTTTTAAAGAAATGAGTACTCATGTTCCTTTGGGTTTTTCATTGTTTAAGGCAATATCAATTACCTAAAAAGCAATAAATTACCTGGTTTTTTAATAGATACCACACCTGAAGGACAAAATGATGATGAAAATGACGGTATCGGCGAAGCTTTTGCATTTTAATGAATGGGATCAATGTAACAACGTCTTCGTAGTAGTAGTAGTAGTATGGCGGCATCAATACCTACGTACTACGCTACACTAAACAAAATTCGTTATTATTATTGTTTAGCTTTTTTTACGCAAGCAACAACGTGAGCAACACTTGTTGTAAGATTACATAGGTCCTTACTACTTACATGCATTGAATAGCATCAATAACTTGATGTCATATTATTATTGGTTTAGATAAGCAAAAATGGAAAAATAACAATAAAAAAGAAAATGAAAATCAATTTTCATGCTTTAACAGAAATCCGACAATTAACTATGATGGTGATGATGATGACGACGAAAACGATGACAATGGCAAATGGTGTGGTGTGTGTGACTATTCATCAGTGTTCTCGGTGAGAAAAAGAAGGCAAAATGCTACTCTACCTTACCAACCTGCCTGACATTTTCAATAAGTGGTGTGGTGTGACATTGCAAGAAATAATGATGAGAGTGGAAATGGGTGGGAGTGAGTGATGTGTGTAATAATGTGAGTGAGTGTGGCAATGAAAGATGTCTAATTTGCTCCCGTAAAGACTTCCTTTTGTTGCCCTCCTCCTCCTCAGTCACCACCAAGCAAGCACACATGCCATGCCCGTCCAAAGTGGGATTGACACAGTGATAATTAAAAGACAGGTATTGTTACTTACCTACATACAATATACATTAGCAATAATAAAATATGCATGTATGCATAATGGATAAAGGATTTTGTAGTTTGTTGGATTACAAAGAGGGAAATGATGTAAAAGTTGACTGACTGACATGGTGGCGTTGATAAAAAGTGGTACTCGTCATCATCATCATCAGCAGCATCGTCATCATGATGATATTCATCAAAATGAAGTTGAAGCCAAGCCTCATCGTCATCATCATCATCATCATTGCACTAAAGCTGCACACACACACACCTCACCTAATTTCTTGGGTAAAGTGTAACCCATATATTATTCCGTTCAAGCAAAAGTGCGATGCTAATGATGAGGATTTCGGTTAAGAGAGAGTGAATGAGTTAGTACTTATGTATCTCTCCGTATGTACATGTGCATTTTGTAGTAAATTGGCAAGAAATTGACTTCATCTTCTTTTTTCCGACGTCAGGATTGAATGCATAATGGCTTTGGCCTCGGATGCAATGCAATCACACAGATCAAAGAAGAGAGAGAGATGAGATGAGATGCATAAAGAATGAATGAATGAAGTAGAGGATTTGCATACGCCTACTTTGGCAGCTGATTTTCTTCCACTATATACCACCAAAGAACTCTACGCCGCGCACGTTGTTGAAAAAAAAGAAAGAAAACGCTTTTCATGACAGGCAAGGCCTGGCCTAGCCTGTAGCAGTTTGTTTGATTGTATCATCGTGTCTTGTTGTTTGTAAGTACAATGTACATACACTGCACAGCAATGCACTGCATCCATCCATCGATATCAAAATTGACGTTGATGATAATGACGAGTGTAACTAAAGACCTATTAGCATATTACCTATGTATTTATTTGCTAGTTAAATAGCACATCATCAGTCTCTCTCAGGCAAAAGAAAAACAGAAGGATATTAGCAACTAAGCTCATGTTTATAAAGGGATGAAAAAAACCAACAAAAAAAGAGGAAGTACAAAGGTAAAAATAAAAAAATTCACACGATTTTGAGATTGACAGGGTAGAAATCGAATGAAAATGATTTAATCCCTTGAAGGTCTACCCAGTCTACCTACATACCTTAATCGTGTATCCATTTCTCCCTCATTCTGTCATCATCAACTTTGGTCGTGTTAGTAGTTAATGCTAAAGTAAACTAGGTAAGGTTTAGGGGCAAATATAGAATAAATAGCATATCATTTTTTGCATGCAGTCGTTCAAACATTAGATAATCCCGATGAGCGTTTCGTTCGACCTTTAATCTTATTGATGATAATATTGATATTGTAAAATGGTACGTTTACTAATTCTCTTCGACTAGCAAAAAAAACTTACGCTGGAGGCAAAGGACGAACTAATCAGTGCAATGCAAATACATGCAATATTTCACATGTGTATGAGCAGTCAGTGTAAAATGACATGTTGAAGAATCAAGGCAAAACGCCTCCAGCAATAAAAAAAAACATATCATGTAAAGGGAGCTTGGTTGATTGAAGAATTTAATTAGAAGTTGGCTGTTATGTAACAGTTAAGTCACATGGGGCATAACTTGAAAATTGTAACACAAAGTTTGCCAACTAAACCAATTTGAACAACTTATTATTAGTTTAGTAAAGAAAGCAACTGCAATTCCATGAAATCTGCATGGGTCCGAAATAGGTTATACTATTTTATTTAAAAAGAGAAGCTGAACAATGTTGATTTGTGGCTTTATCGCAAACATTTATTTCATATTATTATTATCTTTGAATGCATGCATGCATGTCAATTGAAGATGGAATTTAATAAATATATTTGTAACAACTGTTAACTGAAAATCATGAAAAAAAAGCCAAGAGCTACTCAAATAACATAGCTGCATACTTCTATTTTTCCCTTCCCCATACGAGTAACTGACAGCCTTCAGCAATTAATAATACAAGTTTTCAGATCTAGAGAGACGTCAATGATACTGATTTGTTATAATCAACAAAAAATAAATATTCTGCAGGCGGTGATTATGTAAGTTGATATGAATGCTGTGAAAGCAGTAATTACTGTTTTAATTTAATTATTTTTTTTCAAGGAAAGCAAACCTTAGTACCTAATACACTTTATAGCTTTTATCTCACATCCGTGTAAAATTTATAAGTGTGAATTTCAAGTCTTCAACTAAACTATGATATGATAATATTATGGTCTTAGAATGATGAATAGGTTTCATTTCTCTCAATGGACCCCGTTTAAAACTGGATTCAATTCATCATCATCATTTTCATCCACAGCGGGATTACAGCAGGTCAGGAAGACAAAAAAGAAATACAATAGTTCGGAGAAAATTATACCTGTGAAAATGACTCTTTTTCAACGTTAAATGAACACATTTTATAGGGCATCCCCGTATCATTTTTTATCATTATATTGTTTCACCATTTATAAAATAGTGATAATAATGCCATGTATACTACAACAACAATTGAATTGAGATAGCTCAACAATGGCTAAAGGCGGTGGGTGACGACGGCGAGGAGAAGAAGCTTGAAACAAAACAGGAGGTTTTAAAAAGAAAAAAAGTATGAAAGAACACAGACGCATTTCTTTAATCACGTTGTGTTGTTTTACGTTCAAATCGACAGCCAAGCAGACATTTTACAGTTAGTTTACTACTACTACTAGGTACATAACAACAACAACAAAACAGTAGCAGTAACAATGGTAAAACACGCTATATAGTTTACAAAATCCCGGTTTTCCTTTTTTTCCCAACAATTGCCTCTTCTACGTGTCATTAAAGACAAGAAGTAGAAAAAAACCGTATTTATTCATTCGTGCGTTTTGTTTCAATTGTAGAGATTTTAAGTACTGAGAAATCCAATTCAGATCTCATGCATGCACGGTAAATAGGGATGGTGGCTAGTAGTGAGTAGGTGGGTCGAAGATGTATGCTTGTTGCTATTACTATTACTACTGCGTCCATCCGTCTGAAGTTTCAACCATTTGCATAATCAGTTGTGTTAGAAGTAGAAAGACAGAGCGTATATAAAATGTGGGTAGACGTACATGATGATGATATGATTATTATTTTATTATGACTGCTTACTGTAATGTAATATCTAAATAGTCATGCAAGGCTAGTGTAATTAACATTTTCATGCACGACAGTTTTCATGTATCTCATGAGAAAGTCAGTGTACCATTAACGGCAAAGGTATATCAAGAATTACTATATGAATTTGCCGTTCTCCTCTTCATGAAGTGAAACTAATTTAACTTGCGTCACTTCAAACTTTTTTAGTATGCAATCAACTTTTTTTTAGATGAATTAAAATTAAGGTAAATAACTAAATTAAAAAGTAAAGCATAGATTATTTACACAAAACATGCTCTTACATTAGTTTACATAAGCATATATTATATGTAGGCGTGTGTAATTTTGGAATAGCCAAGTCGCTAAAAAATATTATTAAAACTGCACACAAAACCAACTGACATAAAACGGCTTCAAATGAAGTTATCAAAAACTGTTTTATGCAGTTTAGAAACAAACTCATTAAAGTAGTGGAATTACAACATTCGTTTTAATTTTGTTTTTTTATATAATTTTATTCGAGCATTGAGAATTGAAATGCTAAAACAGGTGCTTATGATGATGTGGAAGTTTATTTTGGTAGCAGCAGCCTGTGGTTAAAATCAATACTCGGTCAAACTTTCATAATGTTAATTTTCCTTTTCATATTTTCAGCTTTTACTCACCAAAAACTGTGTAGCTAGATTTTTAGCGCAAGCATCATTGACAATACGCACACGTTTTTACTGTTTTCATTTTGTCCAGCAAGTTGTGCTAATAAACATTGGGAAAGCATGTCCTTGATATCTGTAATAAGCGCCACTTTGGTAAACAGTAAAAAAAACTTTTTTAAATGCTGCTGCTGCTGCTGGTCTCTGTTCCATTTGCAGAAATTGCTAAATGGGAACGTTAGCATACTTGCAAATATATTCGCATAACGTAAGTGAATGAGTGAGAGAAGCAAACAGCAAAAGTTTTTTTTGTAGTGAAATGAAATAGGCAACTGCAAACACCTGCTGACGTCCACGACACCTTATTCCTTAGGTTAAAGTGGTTATTTTCGCGGTCTGCCAGGTCGTAAGAAATATTTTTTTGTGGAACGTTAAATGAGGTCCGCATATTTGCTCAGCATTTATCCCCACACCGCCATAAAAAAAGTTGTGTCAATGGGGTTCTCTTGGTGTTGTGTTTGTATGTTTTGCTACAAATGACCTACTATTTTGTTCCGGGAAAACGGAGAGAAAAAAATGATGGCAATGATGACACTCTTTTCACTAGTTTTTTTCATTGTTTCCATTCCCTTATTTTTATGGTAAACTGAGCATCTGCAGTGGTACACACAATTTTCAAAACTTTTTTCTGCGTTAAGCTGTACTTTTTATGATTTCTGGTTTTGCTAAACTCGTTCACAATAAAAACTCAAGAAAGTAAAAAAGAAATACCTAATATTGTATGGTTTTGGTGTATACGAAGTACGTCGTTCACAATAGAAACTCAAGAAAGTAAAAAAGAAATACCTAATATTGTATGGTTTTGGTATATACGAAGTACGACTCGACTCTAGACCAATCGCAACTTTGCCATCGTAATCTATGAACACTATAGATTTACCTATATACCAGCATTACTGTTTTTGGATAGTTTATCTTCTAAACCGTGGTGAAAGGAAGCAAAAAAAGTAGTTTGGCTTAGTTTTAGTTTAAGAGAGTTTACTACGGATCAATGGATAATAATTTGGAATCCTGCTTGAGAAAATGACATAGAGTTGGAGGATATTTTTGCTAAAAGGTCAAACCGAATATGAACATTATAATGCCTATATGCATACTATGGTATTGTTTATCAGCTCAATCATACATGGATGTTGAGAATAGTGGAGTGGCGATTTTACTTTTTGGTGGAGTAGTTGTATACATATTGACCATGAAGAGTGTGTAGGTATAAGGGCATGAGGAGCAGCACTGGAGCAGTACCCACGCGGTTCCAACAACAGCAGCAACAACGAGAAAAGGAAGCTTGAAACCATAAAAAATGATAAACAGTCTGTTGAGAATTACAAGAGCTAACCAACAATAAAAGTGCAGGTGGTAGAGGAGAATGGAGGGAATAACGACGGCTGCTGGCTTAGAAACACGAGGCGGATAGAGTAAACAAAGCAAAGGACAAGTAAGCAGTAAACACACAACAGCTACAAACACTACTCGGAGCACTTGAGCTTGTATACGTTACATACATGCATGCATTGAACATGACAGACATGTACATTTTTAAATGACATTGAAAAAACTATAAGCCTTAAAATCTCCAAACATGCTCGTAGTTTGGAATATTTCTAGAAACTGAAAATGCATTATATTTTAGAGAATTATACAATGTGCAAGGTAGCTTTCACTGCTGCGGTAATAATCAGCACCAAAAGTCAATATCAATGCATAGTTCACATTTGACATTCGAGAGTTACTCCAACATCTCCTCACGTCAGTTTCACCATTGGTGTTTCTAAAGTTAATTTTTTCAGCTCAAAACTTATATAATCAGCTTTACCTGTCTTTTTTTGGCTGAAATTGCTAGTCCTTCAACATGTGTGACTGGGAGAAATGCAAGCAAAAAAACCGATTCATCTTTCAGAAACTTCTATTTTTTTCCTAACAAGCTATTTTCCTGCTGTTACATTCCATCTGTCTACTACTCCTTATCCATGCAGTTAGCTGTCTACACTGCACTGCGCCTTCATCAGTCCGTCTTCCCTTTTAACTTTCTTCCATTCAGTTTGCAATTCTTTCTTCTTTAACACTTGTGTGTGTGTACTTTCCTTCTAACAAGAAACGAATACTGGGATAATGTGATACGTAAAGTAATATATATAGCTGTAAGGCTTTGCTCGTTCTGTTTTGCTCCCAAATTGACAGTAGTACAAAAAAATAACAGAAAAGAAACTACTTTCTTTCGTCTTTGGTGACGCCGGTAATAGCAATAATAATGACACTACTTACTACATCTTCCATTGCAATGAAAGTCTAAGACTGTCTAAGTATTATATAACATGTATCAACTGTCTACCTCCACCATCGTAATAGTTCTGAGACAAACGAGGAGACAAATTAGATAAAGCCATCCCTCTGCTGCTCTGTGTTCCTCATCCACACAACACGCCAACATCAAGCATAATGCCACCAGGGTAAAGTAAAGATGTTTGTTATGGAATAAAGACGACTCTCTCTCTCTACTTTCCAAAAAAAGAGAAACTTTTCTCTCCTTTTCTTTTTACTCTGCTCTCTTCTGAGAAATTGCATTTGTCAAATAGAAATGAGATTGAGTTCAACTACAAGATGTTGATGCTACACAGGTTTTACACGTTTATACTTCTTTCTTTCTTTCCATCCCGGACAAAAAAAAGTTGGTAGTTCGTGACGTGTCTTCCTCTATACTTCACCCACCACCACTAGTACTGTAATGTAGGTACTACATTATAAAAAAACTTACGTAGGAATATGCGTGTGTGTGTGTATGCTTCATGTGTGTTGATTAACCTTACTTTTTTCACTCGTCGTGTGTCAAGATGAGTAAAGATACGGTAACTTGTGTTTGCTAGATGAATAAGGCACATGGACAACTTTCTTCCTTTTTTTCTCACACGCAGCAAGCGTCTAGAATACTCAATGCTTTCTTTCCACTGTAAAATGTCGCATTCCATGTTTTCTAGAACGGAAGCATTGTCACTTTCTATTATTTTTTTGGCTGCCTCTTCAACATTTTTTTCTATATTTTTTTCAAAAATCTAACTGTTTCTCATACAATAACTATTTGCCGTATACTCATTTTTTAAAAACACGTACATTCTCCCATTATTTAACTTTGTGTCCTCATTGTAATGGTCCAGTTATTTCAACTTTTAAATGATGAAATGACGTTTTGTTGGATTGAAAATGAAGTAAAAAAATAAGGCTACATTGATTATTTGAGTGTACTTTGAAAGTTTGAAAGAAAGACAAATGTTGTAAATTGCTCTCCTACTTTTTGAAATGCGGACAACTAATGTTTCTAGAGTTAGTTTCATAAAGGAAATCAAACATAATCAGCAAAATGTTCAGTTTGCAAACACAAAGTAGAAGAATAAGATAAGTTGTCGTCAGCTATTAATATTCACCTGAGTCCTTTTTGACATGGTGGTGTAACGATGTGCGTATATTCTGTGTAGATATACCTACTTTTTTTCCTTAAGGAATAGAGATAAGTGCAAACTTACATGAACATTTTAATACTCTTGGGAACATCCCGTTCACTTGAACTTTAGCCTTAGGATTGAACTGCGTTAAAAAATGTTGACTTAAAAAACTAGCCTAGAGAGCATTTGACTTTTTTCCCTTCTTTTATTGATTCTATTTGTTAAAGATAGATAAGGAAAAAAGAATGATTGTTAGCGAGTTAGTCTCATAGAAAGAGGGAGATAGATATTTATCCACTTATCAAAGACGCACACTTGAACGCCTCAGTTGTCCAGTGATCATCATCAGTCTACTCATGGATAAATATATAACATTCGCCATCATCTCAACGAGCAGATATCATTCGTCAGTACAAAACCAGCGCATTTATTTTCTTTATTCCTGTTCCTTTTTTGACTTCTCTCTGACGTGACAACGGAGATGATGGAAAGCATGAAAGAGAAATGTCAAGGAATTCTCTTCTTTTTTTTGAAATCCATGTTTGTTCAACGAATAACGCTACTACACAAGAAGTGAAGAAGATAGAAGAATGAGCGCATTTTTCAATTGAGTCAAATCCAATTTGAGACACCGTTCGTATATCCCATTCTCTTGTCAGTCCGTTTATTCTCACTTTTTTTTCAAGATACTATTGCGTAGTAATTTTTTTCATTGCTGACATAAAGAAGAGGTCACATTACGAGAGAAAAAAAAATCTGTATTTTTTTCCTTCAGGCGGAGGCATCAGTATGTTTTCTAAAAGTAAGAAGAAGAAGAAGAAGCTGTCTAGACAAACAAACAAGCTTGTTGGAGACTCGACAAAAAAGAGAAATGAGTGCTGCTATATACCATTTGATCATGCTGGTACTGATGCGTACTCAGAGACGAAGAAGAGGAGAGAAAGAAGGGAAGAAAAAAAAGTTTTGTCTTTCTCTCCTCTTCTCTTCTTTACTTTTAATTCATTAGAGTGGATAGGTTATTCTTAACACGTACACACGCGCGCTCAAGTCAAAGCCTTGCTGTAAGACCCTTTCTATCTTCAATCCAACTACCACTTTTACTTTTCTTCCTAGAAGCTAAAAATTCACGTGTACTCAGAAGCTAGATGATGATCAAGAAAAAACGTCTGGATAACATAATCAAAGATTTCCTTTTGCTTTCACTTCACATACAATCAACCTCTCATATCCATATATAAAATATATATCCTTACACATAAGTAGGCATGTTCGAGTATATGTTTTATACTTGTTAAAATAAACTTTTAAATCTCCAACAATCTATTGTAAATGTCGCACTATGGAAAGTTTTCTTCCTGGTACAATTCAGGGTTAAGTATAGTAATCAAAGTTAACAAGGGGGCGGAGCATACCAGAAGTATTCCAGGTTTTGTTTATATCATCTTTTGTCCACTTAAACTAGGTATATTAAATAAATCTTAATTACTCGCTTAGTTTGACAGGGTACTTGGAAATAGGAACGAAAGTACATATATACCTACAGACACGTGCATGCTTTGAATTTTGTAGTGGATGAATCTACAAAGTATAAAATTACACTTCTCAAAAAAGAGAGATGGTTTTGCTACATAGCACGAAAAGTCATTAAATCAAGAAGAATACTGACGGTTGTTGTACTTACGAACCTAATTGTTACATTTAATTTTTAATGTTTTTGAACAGGAAAATGCCATACGTATAAAACACATCACCATGATGAGATGAACCAATTACGATATATGACATATCGCCCTCTAGCAACCCCCATGAGGCAGACGCGCATCGTCCATTCTTCCATTACACCTTAAAAAGTAAAAGTAAAGTTACGTCAAAGAAATCACTCAAAAATATCACCCCAACTAACAAAACTATTCCGATGTAAAATACCAAAAATCAGATTTTCATTTTTTTCCTTTTTTAGAAAAAGTGGGCTTTTAAACTCACGATTTGAATAATAATGCCATAATCATTTGTCGTGACTGAGTGAGCAGTTTTCTACTTTTTTTCTTATCAAAAAAGTGCAGCAATCAAGAAGGAATGATGCATTGGGTGTTGGTCACTCTGTTCTTCTTCTCTGATTATCATGATGATGATGATGAGCATGCTCAGTTCGACACAGAAGCATTTTAGTAGTCAATGTACTCATGTCATGTATATTCAATAATAATCAAATTATCAACATCAACATATATTTTCTTTCAGATTGTCAGCTAATTTGTCTGTGCGAAGGAGGAGGAGAAGAAGGAAAAAGAATGTTTTATACGATATTTATTTTAAAAAAGCAAAAGCTTTTTGAGATAATACTACTTATTGCTTATCAGAATAAAAAAGAAAAATTACATGAAAGAGAAAAGGACACGAAGAAGTTGAGGAAGAAGAAAAAGACAATGTTGATGATGAAGACGATGATGATGTTGTTGTTGCTTGTTGTTTTTAGTTGTTTTATTGATTAAAAGATTTTTCCAACAAGTTTACAACCCCTTTCATTGTTTGAACTTTACTGTTTTATAATGCGTAAGATTTTTTTATTGTAAAGCATGAATGTATTTATTCGCAGTAAAAATGAAACGGGTCAGTCACATCACGACTTTAAATATCCATTTTTTACGAGCTTACCACTTATTACTGTTGTACTATGAGAGGAGATTTTTATGACATGACAAGATGATAATATTTCTTTTTTTTTCTTCCTAAGTCGTGTTCTTCTTGTTGAATAAGTGAACAAGTGAGAGAGAGATAAGATGTATGTATTAAAAAGTAAAATCTTTTAGCTTCCGACAACAGAATAACAAGCTAGTAAAACACAACAAGGCATACTTTATTAACATTGACCTTTTAAGTGAAGGAACAGAGATGAGCACTTAATACTTTTCCAATAAACTTAAATACGTAGTATATATGCTTTGTGTAGTAATAATTACCTTCTTTTTTTGCCTGTGCAAAAAAAAACATATTACAGAATTAATTTGAATTTTTACTAAAGCATTCTCTCATTACTACAGAGCATGTGCAGCATGAAATGCAATAAAAAATATGCAAGCATGACGGCTATTAACCTGCTCCAAATCTTGTAGGGTGCCAACACAGAAAAAAAATCAAGATTTATTCTGACTCTAGTGAAGCAGTAATATCTGTCGTTCATTCATAATCGTAAAGAATGTTTTATTAATCAAAATACCACCACACCACGTACGTAATCAGAGTCATCGTCGTCGTCATCATCATCACACTTTGCATAGTGTAGAGAGAGAAACCATGCCTCAGCACTTGCAAAAAAAACCAAGCAAACAAACCAACCTTTTTTCTGCCTGGTTCTCTTCTCCTTTAATCATCAAGATCAACAACATGGTCAAATGGTCATCATGAGAATTATTAAAAGGGGGATTTTGCATAAAATGAATATTATCTTCTGACTCTACGATGGCATATAATTCCAAGTGAATGGATTAGTTTGGCTTGGCATACAAAAAAAAACTCATCATGGTTGCTAGCTAGTGTGGTGCTTTACCTACCCTTACGAATGACCAGAGAGAGAGAGAGAGAGAGAGAGCAGGAAGGTGCCGCCGCCGGGCAGGCTGTGTCGACCATAGTACTCATTTACTACATCAACCGCCAACCATCGCATTTACAGTAGTAAGTGTACCTTTATATACGCATTTATCAAGGTTTAAAAAAAAGTTTGAACAAGCTTGAGCACAGATTTCATTTTTAAATCTTCCGCAATAACCTTACAGTTTTGCACTGTAATAAATACACCTTGTCAGGTCTGTGTTTACATTCGTGGTGATGATGATATTTTTCTTGACACCAAGCCTGAAAAAAAACTGCGACTTTACTGCTTCATTCATCGACAAAAAACACCGATTCACCTTTTATTACACTGCATTGTTTAACTGTGCCAGTATGATTCATGGCTTGATAGTACTAAGGAGGTACTCCCATTGGTTTCCCCAGGCACCACCGCACTGCTGCTCCACTCCCAACAAATACAGCAAAATGATATTGCACCTGTAAGCAACAGCAGCATCACAAGAGAAGACAAACGATGACCACCCTCAAACCCCAAAAAGACAATTTTTCAAGAAAAATAAAGTAAAAAGATTAGCAGAAGTTTCATTCATTCATTCATAAAAATTATCCCGGGGATTGAAATAAGAATATATCTATAATTTTTGCAATCATGCCCAACTTCAAAGAGAATCAGATGACAAACCCGGCAAAAAAAATTTGATATTACTGTGAACTGCGGTGGTTTTTGTTTTTACAATAGAAGCCAACAGATTACCCGGAGTGTACGCAATGTAACCTTACCAAAGTTGCAGAAATACTACAGAGAGATATACTCGACTGTTTCGCATTTTTTTCTGCATGGCATAAATGTGGGTGCTCCGACGGTGACTATTAAGAATCTATCCTTCGAAATAAATTATTCATTTTTTCTCTTGGACAAGTAGTTTCTTTTCTCTCTTTCATATGCAAAATAAAAGTTTCTTTTCTTTTTTTGAGGAAACCTGCTGCTGCTGCTGCTGCTGCAGTGCACTTTGCAATGTTTTTCTACATGAATGAATTACCCTCCATTGTTGTCATCCTCTGCAGCAGAAGAAGTTTAGCTGCCAAAAAGACAAGTTACATTGCCTGTTTTTTTATTCATGGCTCTCTCAAGTGTACATTGCACTCCTGACTCTGCCTAGTTAAGCTTGAGCTAGCTGCGCTGACCGACTCCACGGGAATTTTAAGAAAGATGATACCAACCAAGATAATTTTGATGATTGTGAGAGCACAACAACAACCCAGTATTGTTCAGCAGAAAGAAAAAAAAACATTTTTTTGCATACTTTATGCCTACCTACTTACTACCTTCCCGTTTATTTCTTTTCTAGTCAATTTCTTTCTTTTTTAGCATAAAAGTTTACTTTTCTCGAGCGAGATAAATACGATGGGGTGTACCATACACCACTGCATGATATTTTAAACTCAATGTACATAAATCTTACTTTACTGCACAAACGCTAATCTAGTCAAAGTACATTTTTTCTGCCTATTTTATCATTATAGATGGCTCAAAATATTCAAGGCAGGAACATCACTACCAACCAACCAGGAGAAAAGTGAAGCAATAATTATTTCGCAGCTAGCATCATCCTCATCGTCGTCGTCGTCGTCGTCATTACCAGCAAGCATAATTAATTTTAAACTGCTTTTTTTGTTGCTGGTGTGGTTTGATGATATGCAGTTTTGCTACCCTGCTTTGCTTTGATTGTACTGTTGTTGTTGTTGTTGTTGTTGGCACATGAAATATTTCCCAGTTTTAATAGCAAGCTAGTGTGGTGTGAGTGAGTGGCGGACGATGAAAACTGGTTATTCTCCTCTATTTGTCCTGCATATGTACACTTCTTCTCTTCTTACCATTTTTATTTGGTGGAAAATTTAATAGAAGCCAAAACGAACATTATTACTTATTTTAACCTTTCAAAATCACCATGCACCTCTTATATATTCTTTTCAACTGGCATACGCAAGAATGTTATACAACGAATGAAAAGGTTTTTTCTTTATCAAATTCATGTCCATTATTTCTCCTCCTCACGAAAAAAAATATTATTTCCAGCTAAAAACTTTCAGTTGTATATACGGCAGCACATTTTATACCATTTAGATTTATATTTTTGACTAATTTGTACAAAAAAAGAACCGATTCTTACAAAAATCTAGGGAAAAAAATGATTCTCTAGAAAAAGGAATATAAACATAAATCAAGAGTCTTGTAAACTGCTTTTTTCTCCTTGATGTTTATGCTACTACACTCTCGTTGCATACGCTCAACAGTTTACTTTGATTAGTCACAAGTTTATTGTGTATGTATATATTGTAGCCACGTACAGTTATCATGATGATGACTACGTATAGTTTGTACTTTTTTTATTATTATTTAGTAGCATTTTACATCATTTCAAAATTCCCACAGATCCACATAATATATGTAGGTAGGAAGATAGTTATTAAGAGACAGGAGTGAGTATTCATGTACAAATGCGTAAAAAAGCAAAGTCAAAGTCAAGTCGACAAACAACAGGAAAAAATATAGCAGCAGCGGCAGCAATTCTGTTGAATTTAACTTTTACCTGTATGTAACGCATATACCTTTCCCTGTTAGTAGAATACACAAGTGCAAGAGTAGTAGTGCCATTTGGTCAAAAGACTCGTGGGAAAAAGACAATCAAAACTCCATGAGAAAATCGTTTTTTTTTTTCGAACACAACTTGACTTGTTGTGAGTTGAGAGAGCACGCTGCTGCTGTCTTTAATAGAAAATGTATCGAGTAATCTTGGATTTGGAATCAACAACAGCAGAAGCAGGGAAGAAAATCTACTCAAGAAAACAAGTTCAAATAATCATCATCATCATCATGAAGCCATCATAAGGGATATCCGGTACCTCGGGGCTAAAAACTCAAGAAGACAAGAAAATGACGACGACGACGACGACGTGAAATGAAGAGGAGAGAATCGTGATGATGACGACGATGGTGATTGCTAACCAAAGTTAAAATACTGGTGAGAAGAGAGAGAGAGAAACGGTGAGCATTTTATTTCTTGTGTGTGCACTTGCTGCTCTGCTCCTTATTTTTTTTACCTGACGAAAAAAATCAGTGCGGGTGATGCGATGCTGATGAGGATGATGTCGCTACCTTATGTGTGCAGTTAACAGGCTAGGAGGGACCCCTCAGCCCACCTCCTCACAATATTTTATTCTTATAAATCTATACACATACTAATGATGTATGTAATGGAGTAATAGGGCAAATGCAACGCTTTTTTATCGACCGCTGTTGCTGCTGCTGCACGCAATGCACTGCAATGGGAGCATTATTATCATCATCAAAACTTTGCGTCATGCAAGAAAAGGTGAGGGAGTAAAAGGAGCAATCACGACGAATGAAGATAATACGCTGTTGTGTGGCAGAGCGGTGGTGGTGGTGTGTGGAGGTGGATAAAAGGTGATATGTGATTTTGCTCTTCTATCTATCTACTTTGCTGGCGCAGAAAAGCAGAGAAATGTTGTTAGCAAGGTAAATAAGCTTCAAGCCTAGCAAAATAAAATGGATGAGAGTATAGTATCGCCGAAGGAGAGTCTCATGAATATAAATAAAGCATTAAATACTACAAGAAAAAGATGGTGTTTGTGCTGTGTGTATGTGTGTGGTTGGTTGCAGAGTTTGAACAGAAAACAATGAATTTCTTTCTGGTTGCACAAAAAGCTGCATAAAATAAACAAGAAAAAAAATCTATCCTGAGAATAAGATCAGTCGAGATATGAATGAGGTAACATGTGTATACACAAGTCTGACTGAGAAACTGAGTGAGTGAGACTTCTGTCTGGTTGATTCTAGTACACACTTACATTGATGAAGATGAAACAATGGATATGATGAACTAGTGAAGCATTCCTAATTTTCCCTGGCTTACTCTAGTAGAATCATTCAGAATCCACCACTCTATTTTATCATTTCTCTGTTGTTATGATTTCTTCAACTGTGCTATCTGAATGGCACTGTTACCTGTATTTTTTTACTAATGCTACTACTACTACCTATGTACATACATCCATTACTAACAATAAAATAATTTCTGTTGACTACCATGTGACTAGACTTTTAGAGAGATAGAATGAGTGACTGCATCGCGTATCATATTCAAGATAAAAGCATTTCATAATTTCATTTCCTTCAGGCCATCATACACTGTCAGTGAGTAGTATATGAACTATCAGGTCATGACGCTGCTGTTGGTGTTGCTACTGCACTGTACCCTCTGTTGTACTACTACTTTAATTTTCCTCTGCTAGAGTCGAGACTCGAGATGCGTAATCGTAATATTGCATAATGATCATCATCATCGTCATCAGTATGATGCCTCTTGTTTACTTGTTTAGTGGTTCTTCTTCTAGCTGGTCCTCATCCTGCATTCATACTACCTATTATTACATTTGCCCTGGACTACAAACATAATAATGATGATGAAGATGATTCATGCTCGCTACCAGTAAAATGTAATTTGGTTAAGGTGCAAGCGTATATATCTACGGTTTAATACGCTTTACCCACCTATAAATAAATCATCATCATAAACTAGTAAGCAAGTTGGGGAGATGAAGAGGGAGGATGAGGGTGCTCTCACAACTCCTCTTGTTCTTCTTCATCATCGTCTGGAGGGGAAGATATGATGATGACGAGGACAACGATGGTATAGTAGTGTGTGCAGCGTGGTGAAGTAATAGTGGCTTGCTGTATGGTGAGGTGACTACTTACTTTTTTTATAATATTATGATGATCATCATCACAGTAAAAAAAGGAAGACCCTTATCACGCCACTCAACCGTACTGCCACCACTGCTACCACCACCACCAATCTCCAGCTCACAACCGTCCTACCTAACGCAACACGCGTTATTTTTTACTATTGCGTGAGCATCCTTTTGACTTGCCTGATTAACCAGGTTCTCTCCTTACTTTTACGTTGAAATCAACTCGCAAGCTACATAATAAAGTACACATTGTAGTTAAAGACTTATATTATGTATAGTCAAGTTTTACTTCGTGCACTTTTCGTTTCTCTAGTAGTACCACAAACACATTTTATGATATTATGATGATGAGCATCATCTTTTTGTGATATGGACGGACGAGTATCTACTTATACTTGTATTGCGACGTCTTTTATATTTGTGCCTAGTATGCGTTACGACAGGTTTCACTTCCTCTCTTCATCTCTACATAATATGTATCTCTTGGTCTGTTCAACAGTTACCACATCATCGTCATTTACCCAACTCGTCGTAGGGAAAAAGAAGTTCAGTAGCTGACTATTTCAAATAATGTTTTATTCATGCAGGTAAAACGGTGTGGATTTTTATTTATGCTAAGTAGTAGTAGTAGATTGCATAACACTAATAATCATCATGAATGATAAAGACTTCTTCGGGCACTTTTTATTTTATAAAAAAGTGCATAAAGTTCGTGATTGCATGTTCTTTGCTTTGTTGTATAATAATGTTTTGTATGTAGGTGTGTTTCGTTGTGTAAACGCTTATAATGTTTATGATCGTGACGTGGATTTCTTGTATGTAAACGTTGTATGGTCTAGTTTTACGATGCGGTGTAGAAAAAAAGGCCAGAGTATTTTTTTTCTTAAAGAAAAGGAAATCACACGGAACATCAGCTTCATAATTCATTTTCATGAGGATGATTTCATCATTTAGTTTGCTTCTAGGGCTGCTGCAATGCATCCGGAAAAACGGAAGTTTGCACGCTTCTTCCAGGTTTTTATTAAGTAAACGGGGGAAACACGCAAATGAATCATGTGCATTGCATGCTAGTTGTGAGTTAGAGTGCTTGGCAATGCATCTATCTATCAAGGCGTATAATCATAGAATGTAGCTTTATTTTTTTATCATTTTTAAACGGAATTTGTTTGCGAGCGTCAAAAAAATAAAATTGTGTTCAAGCTAGTAATTAAAGTTACTGTTCTTTCTTGTGTGAAAACTTGCAACGCTTCCCATTCATTTCTATTGAAAAAGGCGCGAATGAGTTATATGTTTATAGTGATTGCATGATGATTTTTTTACAATTTTGTTTCTCACTGCACAATTGCACGCTAGACACAAATACATACACT